>JAJJMA010102652.1:0-19673 GCA_023529015.1 Papaver nudicaule | reverse complement strand
AACACAATCCTTGATAATTTTACTCTACAACTCGGACTAGGATAGTTCTAGGTAATCGAGACGAAGACTGATGAAGACGAAGACCGAAGCTTACTCTACAAGATTTTCTCAGTGGTAAGAATACATAAATCCATACCTTGTTGATTATGGTGGTGGTCTATGACTGTGCACAAGTCATAAGACAACTTCTTATATGGTACTCAATTATGGAGTGGGAAAATTCGGCTCAAACTAAGGAGTGGTTGCGAATATAAAGAGTATGTATGCAAGGTAATAGAATTATCGTAAAAGCGATGGTTCTTGGAATGATGAGCTTTAAGAGGACTAAGACTCAATGTGAGATATGATTATGGATAATTAAGATTCAAGGTGAGATGAACTCAGTAAAGCAAGACTCATGGTAGAGATGGGCTCAAGATTTACGTATAGTGACAATGATCTGTGGATTGATTGTGTTTGATGCGTATTTGAATTCGTTCCTTGATACACATAAGATGGTTGGTTTCTCGGAAGCTAACATGGTTGGTTTAGTATAAACTAACAATGATGGTTCTTTGGTGTCTTTTACTTTTATACGTGGATGTCATGCTTAGAGCTGCAAAGAGCATGAGTATGAAGTTTAAGATGAAGAATCTGAGGTACCTAATTGGTATGGTAGATGAAGGTTTGGTGTACCAATAGGGTGGTGGTGAAGAAGAGTCACAAGTAGGTGGGTATGTAGATTCCGATAATGGAGTGATGTGGATTGTTTGAGATCTACTACCGGATATGTGTTTACATTGGCTCGTGGTTCAATAAGTTGAAGGTCGTCTTTACAATCAGTTGCAGACAATTTCTGAATTGATAACGGTAAATGAGGCCATGAAGGAATCTATTTTGGCCTAACGACTTGATTGGATAGTTTGGAGTCAAAGAAGATTGCATATAAATGCATGGTATTAGTCAAAGTGCTACAGATTTGTCGAAGCATGGAGATTTTCACGGAAGGGTAAAGCATATCAGTGTTTGGTATCAGTTTGTGCGAGATATTGTAGATGGTGGAGAGTTTTTTATATGAAAGATTCACACGAAGGATAATCTTGCAGACATGCTTACAAATGTGGTAACCGAAAGTAAGTTCAAACTTTGTCTGTACTTAATCTACAGTAAGGCATCTTAAGGTGCAAGGTGGTGGCGATGATGTCATGAAGCGAAGAACAGCAAAGGTGGATACTTGTGTGAACTACGGTGTCGGTTTGATTCGTTGAAAAAAGGATACGTAGGCAGCTTTGGGCGCAACAGATTTCAGAAGATGGCGGTAATCTCATGTTGATCGTCTCATGCATAAAATGCATGATCCGAGGTGGAGAATTGTGAGGACGGTGGACAATTTCTAGGATCTTCTAGAATATTCTTAAGGCTTAGTCTTATGGGGCTACTACTTGGCTACTAGATTCACCAAAAGCGTGGTGTATTCTAGTAGTACTACTTCTCTCTCCTAGTTTTTGGTAGTAGCTCAAGTAGTAGCTACTACGGAAACGCTGAACGGTTCAGCGCTGAAAAAATAGGGAAAACGCTGAACGGTTCAGCGCTAAAAGAATATTCTCACAGAATCTTAATAAATCTATTAATAAATATTTTGTATCTTATCCGTTTAAATAATCCAACGACCCAAAATTTTTGAGCGCTGAATGATTCAGCGCTCAGCGCTGAACGGTTCAGCGACTTGACGTCCAATCTCTCCATACCATAAGACCACCCCTACCTTACTATCTGACGTGGCTGTCCAGTCTAGTATACTAGACTGGACACCATAAGACTAAGCCTAAGTGTCCTTCATATTAAGGTGGATTTCCTAGTTGAGAAAGGTTTCCTAATCCTAGGAGACTAATACTTGGGAATCAAGTTTATGACTCCTATATAAGGAGGTCTAGACTATGAGATTAGTCATGGCATCCACAATGGTATTCACAATGGAATTGTGAGGGAACCATCCCACCTCTTGGGGTGTTAATTATCTTGTGAGAGGTTCTTGGTGATTCTAAGGTTTCTTCTTGAGCGGTAAGTAAACGCAACAGAGTTGTGGGTTTCAAGAGAGAAAGGTGAGGCTATCATGAATATTGTCTCCATGTATCTAGCGTAAGGTTATGACAACAAGAGTGTGGATTGTATTTGTGTGAGTATAAAATCTGCATACGCACTTTATACTCGACAGCCATCAGATCTATTAGTCCGACTACGGTCATGGAAGCAATATACGTTCATGCATGAATACGAAGAGAATAAGAACAATACCGAAGATAATTAGCATGGAAACAATAATAATATGAGCACAACTATAATTTGTATTTCATTCTAATCAGTACATGGATATGATGCTTAGAAGTTTGAGGAGAAGCTAACCTAATCTCACTCTTACGACTTAGGTTATACCAAAAATCCAACCCTTACAAAGGATCTCGAGCTCGCCTTATATAGGCCGAGTCGGAAGTGGTTTACAGCTAATAAGACAAACTACTCAATCGTGGAGGTGTCAGAGTTTGTCGAGTAAGGCGGTGCCCTCGGTAAGTTCTTCCCGAAGATGCCTCGCATTCTTTCCCCCGAACTAACTGTGCAAGTCTTCTCTCGCCGAGCTCTTATTCGTGTTACCTTTGCAGACTCTTATTCGGAGTAATACCACGATATCTTCTGATGGGTTAAGTCCCCTTGATCTGGACACGTGTCCCGAAGGCGCTTTACCCTCCACAGTTTGCCTCTTTCCTTTCCTTGCATCGAAGATGCTTGGGAAGGAAATTACTCATTCGTCATCCTCTGCTCGCCATCTTCCCCACCAACCGCCAAGTGTGAAGTTTCATGACACGTTCTGCATGTTCCCGAGATTTTAGCTACCTTTTGACCTTCCAACTGGTAGCGCCGGTTTTCCTCTACTATTTAAGTTTTATTTTCTCCCTCTAAAAAGTTTTAGCCCTTTCGCACTCTCTTCCACAACTCCGATGTTCTTTATCCTCCGTGAACCTTGAAATTCTATCTTCTGATCGGGCGCCTCTCAAGTGTTTTCTGTTGGTACCCTTTGTTTGAATCTGCCTATTGTTTCCTAAAGACAACTTCTTTTCCTTTTTTACCACCTCACAGGCCCTTGATCAATCTTATTTATGCAACTTCCGGCGCCGGCAAGTCTTGCTTTTCTTTTTTTTTCGTTTCCCTTTTCATGGTGTCTCCTTCCAAAGTCAATGTTCTCATCTCGATGATGAAGAATTTAGGCTTTAAATCAGATTCTTTTAACATAAAGGCTGTTGGTGCTCCCGGTAGCTGACTGACTCCAGAACTGGTTGAGGGGTTTAAGTGCAACGAGGATAAACTGTTGGTCACGTTCCATCAGATTTCTGCTGGGTTGATTCCTCCTTTGTATCGGTCCTCCAACCATTTGTTTCTTGAGATACTCTGCTCCCTTCCTAGGCCTCGGGGGATAATGCAACTTACTTGCAGTTCGATTCATCATATCAATCAATGGATTTCCCGCTCTGAAGATAATTCCGAGGCTGGCTCCACGGCGAAGTTTTATTTTACCGCCAAAAAGTTCTTTCATCACTATGAGCCATTTTTAACGCTGGATAATGAGTTTGCCCCTTGGGGTGTTTGTTTTCGAACTGTGAAAGGGAGTGTGAATATAATTCCAGGGTCTCTAGACTACTCCATGGACGAAGACTGGTACTCGGAGCCTGTGTTATTGGAGAGTCCCATTCTCCGAGGCTGGAAAGATGCAGGACGCTTATTTCCTCAGACTCATTTCGAAGTAGGTGATGAATTCTCGACTCATCATCTGTTACTATCCATTTCTCTGACGAGGAGAAAGAACAATCTCGCAAGTTTTAAGGAAAGGTAAAGGTGTTTTCGTGGATGCTTCGAGTAACTTAAAGCGTTCTCGTGCAGATGAGGAGACTATGGAACAGGTAACAAATACTGCTTTGAGATTTGTTGTTGTTTTTTGGAGTATGAATACTTGCCTCTATTTGTTCCCTGAGAAAGACGGATCCTCTTCTTTAGGGGAAAGCTGCTTCTGTGGTGGATTTGAGTTTGAACGATGAGTTGGTGGGTTTTGAGTTTGGGGAAGGGGCAGAGGTTGCTAGACCTCGTAAGAAGTTTGTGTTTAAGAAATCCACCAAGGCGACTTTGTCGAATCAACACAAGGTATCTACTAAGCCTTTGAAGGAAATGACGATACTGAATGTCGCTGATGAGTCGTTACTGCGGAAAGTTGTTGATATGCCACCCATCATTCAAGCTACCGAGGAGGTTGGTGCTATTGTGCCGAATGACGTTACGTCGAGTGTGCCTGCCTCTGCTTCTGTTGCCTCTGCCTCATCCATGGTTGTTATTGCTGCAGCGACCACTGCCTCAGTCGAAGCTCCAATCGTTTCTCCGAGGAAAGTTGTTCCTATGGTCGATGTCCTTCTTCCTCGAAAGGATGGATCAACTGTTAGCATATATTCTTCGAAGTATCTAATTCTTAGTTATCCTCGTATTTCAAAGTTTCCACCTGCTCCTAGCTTTGGTGGTAAACACATCCAACCGTATACTGCCAAAAGATTTAAGGAGGTGCTTTTTGAGAATCATAATCCAAGTGACTTTTCCGTGGAAGTTTCATCCCGTTTCAAATCCCATTCTTCTGATCCATTAAATTATCCTTTGGACCCTGAGTTCTGCAAAAAGCTTGGCGATGTGATTGGAGGTGACCGCCTCACAATGGAATAAGATCTTCGTCATCCGCCTTTGTCTTACGAGGAGAATTTGGTTATGCTTCAAATGGTGAGTTGCTTTTTCTTGGCGTGCAAGTCGTCATACTTTGAGTTCGGCTAAGTATTAGTGTGTTTTTACATTTTTGATAGGGAGATCACCATGCCTCTGGCCTCTTGGCTTATTCCTTTGACTTGTTCGGCGAGGCTGAGTATTTTGAGCGAAAATTTCTCCGAATGCAAGAGGAGCTTGCTGCAGAGAAGACTCGTAGTGCGCGTGAAAGGAAGAATTTAATAGGTATGAATTTGTTATCTTATGATTGCTCTGTTATTTGTAATTGTATGCTGAGAAAAAATCTTGTTATCGTTGCTTTGTAAAAAAGACGAGTTAGAGGAAGGGGAGAAAAAACTCCGCGAAGATAAACTGTCTCTAAGTAATTCCTGAGAGGGTCATAAGCCTCCTCGTACTGCCTCTGGTGATGGGAGTCATCGAGGTGAAATCGAGAAGCTTGTGAAGGAAAGGAATAAAGCCTTGGATGATCAGGACTATTATAAGAGGAAAAGGCTCGAGGCTGAGAATCTCTTTACCGAGGAGAAGAAAAGAAGGATGAAAACCGAGCGTTTACTTGAGGAAGAGAGGAATAAGAACGAGATTAGTGCTCGAGAAAAGCATTTTTTTCCAGCTGGACTTAGCTCGCTTGACACAAGAGCGAGATACTGCTCGTAAGGAGAGGTCAATTAGCTCATATGGCAGGTGGTGATTGAAATTTTAGAGCTGGATATCAAGAATTTGAGGGTTTAAATGGCAGCTTTGAAGAATGTCAACAAGGAGCTAGTTTCGGAAATTGATGGTTTGAAGAAGGGTTGTAACGATATAAGCATGGACCTTGCGAAGGCTAAAACTTCGAAAGATCACCTTTCTCGAATGGTCAATGAATATCGACTAGAACTTGCTAAGCGAGGATGGGTCTCTTCTGAAGATATTAGAAAAAGAGCTGCCCAACCTCGTTTTACCAATCAACATGAGGTTACTGAATACATGGTTGTTAAAGAAAGTAGGGTATCTTCCCTGAATTACTTTGTTTGATGTGTTGCATGTGGTTTTGAAATATAATTGGATTTGCCATTTCCTTCACCTATGTCTATTTTTTGTTTTTGTAGGTGTCGAAGCTAATTTGTTAAAGAAGGTTGCCGATGCTGAGGCTGCGAGGGATGACGCTGCCAATCAATTGATACTTGAATCGGAACAAAAGTTGGAGTTCGAGAGGAGAGCTAAGAAACTTTCGAAGGAGTTGTCCGAGGAACGCCAACGTTGAACTGCCGATATGAACAGACATTCTCGAGAGATGGAGCTCGAACGCAAGCGTCGTTCGGAGGATGTAGGTAGAAGTGTTGAGGAAGTAACTACCGAGCGAAATTTCCGTCTTAAGTGTCAGGAGAACTTGAGAAATATTGTTAATGCTTTCGCCTTCGTCCACATCAGTTAAGACATGGGCAGGCTGTTGAGGAATTGCTTACTCGATCAGCGTTGACTACTTCCCTGGCTACGAGTATGGCTTGCCGAAAACATGGTCGGTCTCTTTTTAGGGCTATTGGTATTGAGCCTCCTACCTATGGAGTCGTTGGTGTGGATGATCCTGACGTGGTACTCCCAGATGATGCGGATTTGCTTCCTTATGAAGTTTTTGTAAGGCTGGCTAGAGAAGAATTACGAAGGCGAGGGGTGCTAGGGAACGTGTCTGAAGACCAATGCTCTGGAAATGATGAAGATGGTGGTGATGATGATTCTTATGATGGCCATTCGGGAGGTGCCGGGGGTTACCCCGAAGGTTATCCCAAAGATGGTCCCAAGAGTGATTCAGAAGGCGGTCCCAAAGATGATGCCGAGGCGGAATCTAGTAGCATAGCCAATGATGCTGCACAAGGTTTTGGGGAATCCAAGGAGGGGAACACTGGTGGTGGTATGGGTGTTGGTTTTGATAAAGGTAGCAGCTATTTGTTTCAAGAGTCTGCAACAGCGTATAGCGATGAACAGGGTGAGGATAATGTTGAACCCTCGAGGGAAATCACTCTTTCAAGACAAGATCACTCCGGCTTTCGAACCTATGAAGAGGACTTGGAAATTGAAAAGAGATCTAGGATGAGATGAAGGTTTTTGGAGATCCCACCCCTCGCCATGTTGCGTTATCTGGCGAAGTTTCTCCCAAGATCTAGCAACGAATCTTTTTGCCTTTTCCTTTATTTTCTGGATGTATTTCTTGTACCTGGTATCTCCCATATTTTGTGCCTACATGCTATTTTAAATTTATATACGAAGAAGCTTTTTGTTTGAATAGAGTTTCCCCTCTTTAGTTTTGTATTTTTCCCTGGGAACTTCGTGATCAAGCACGAAGTTGTTCTTGCAATATTCTAGGCTTCTAAGGTTACTTGAGGTGCAACTCCGGGGCTTACTTCGATGTGGGAGATAGTAAACCAAGCTAGTGGGGGCTTACGGATCACCCTTCCCAAAGGCTTTTAGCTACTTGCCTGTTTTATAAAGCAAACACTGGTTATCGAGGGCATAGGTACCCGTTTTGCCTCAGTATACTGGGTGGGTATCGAGGATACTAGGTATCCTCCGAGAGAACATGGTGGTGTTCTGATAACCCATTTATCCAAAGTAAAGTAGGGAACTTACGGTGGGTAGCTGATATGCTTTTGCCTTGATAATAAAGTAACACAATGGTGGAGTGTCGGTCAAGGCTGAAGCTTAGACATGATACTATTCTCCTATCGCGGCCTAGAATTCGACCCATCTGCTTCTCGACAGCCCCTCCTCGAGGCTATGTTTTGATTGATTTTTAGAGGATGTCCCTCGGCTGCGTAATTTGCTTGTCATTCCCGTGAATGTAAGCAAATTAGCTACCTCGGGGTTCCATCCGCCTTTAAAGGTAGATGTTAATCCCATTTATCGTCCCCTCGACGCCTCAGAAAGATAGGTCCTCATGGTCGTAAAATTTTATATATCACGGTCGAAAATATGTGTCCTAACTCGTTACCGTTTTCATGTTTTTTTAGATTTATGGTCGTTGGATTTTCATGGACAACATGGAATTACGTGTTTGTTGGTCATCTGATGGCTATGAACATCTTTTAAGCCCAGTCGGGTCCAAATGCGTCATTAGCTTATGTAGCCTAGATGCAAATTACCCACCACTAACGGGGTGTCTTGTGGGTAGTGGACTGTGTAGGTCCCTTACGGCTTATATGAACATCAGCTATGTGCCTGTTATTCGAGGTCTTTTTATGTTTTTGGCATCTGGGACTTGGCGTTAAGGCCTTTTAATTTCATTGCGTCGAGGCACTAGGGGAGATATGGCGTCGTGGCCTATTTGCTTTATATGGCGCGAAAGCCTTTGGAGGTTTGCCTATTCGGGTAGGACTTTTGCCTAGCCGAGCAGGATCTGGAGTTTGAATCGAACTATAGTGCATCGAGGAGTGCGATATTTTTTTAAACTACAACAAACCAAGCTGCTTCCTTTATTCTTTCATTCTAATACTGACATTTCTTATGTGTTGCTTACATATAAGGTTCTAATTAAGGTGTTTCAGGTTCTTTCCCTCGATTGGGGTGCTTAGCTTTTGTCCTTCGAGATTAATTAGGCTGTAAGTATCGTTCCCGAGTGCCTTTTCAATCACGTATGGACCGGCCCAGAATTGCTCCAGAGTATCCTTTTCAATGTTAGTTGAGTTCGGCTTGTTGGTTGAGTCGTTCGGCATTAGTACCTTGCTTCTTTCCACGAGGAATTGCTCTCTGTTTTCGGTGCAATGACCCTTTCCTTTGCTGGTAGGTCTAGTGCCTAACTTTCCAACTGTGGGATTGCTCACGGTGGTGCCAGCCATTCCAGCCTCGACTTCAGCTATGAATTTCCTTATACAGGACTCTGTGATCTTCGGGTGTTTAGCTTGGTTTAGGGGATCCTTCCTCGGATGCTCTCTCGCTCGAACATCAATTTCATTGCATACACGGGCTTCAGTTGGATCACCTAATATTTCCGCGATTCCAAGTGTTGGGAATCAGATTCTTCTGTGTAGGGTGGAGGCTACTCCCATGATGCTATGTAGCCAGGGTCTTCCCACAGTGGCATTGTAAGGAGAGTCTATGTCGACCACGCAAAATGATGTTGGTTGTTCCAGCTTTCCTAATGAATCATTAATGACAGTTCTCCCCTGGGCATCGAGGGTTTTTCGTTAAAACCATAGACGTTGTACGAGGAGGGTACCAAGGCGCTTTGTTTTCCAAACAACTTATCATATGTTCTCCCAAAGAGTATGTCAACAGAACTTCCCGGGTCTATCAGTATTCTAGGCATCGCCGTTTCCTCGATATGTAGTATGATAAGTTGATAACTAGGGGATCATTGTGCAATCTTCCTTCGCCAGGGATATCTGCTTCCGAAAAGAAGATTGGACGCCTCTGTCATTCTTCCAGGTGTCCTCTCACTGCTACACTTAATATTTCTTTTCCTTCAAAGTCTCTTTTATGAATTCTATCAGTATGGATGCCTTCAAAGTTTCGTCCACAGATGTCTGCATGGACTATGGAGTTGCAGTCGTCGAATCTTGGGATACTTCGGTCAATAGTTATTACATACGCCTCGTGCTTCTTATCCTCTTTTGGTTGTAGCGGGCTTGGAGGTGGCTTTGGTAGTTCTGTGCCGTGACGCAGTCTTCTGTTGTGTGTCCATAAAATTAGTGGAATTGGCAATAGTATCTAGAGTTTCGAGTATGCTTGGGATGGTTTCCCCTGCTTCCTGGGTATCTCATCTCGCTTGCCAGTTCAGATTGCTCGATGCTTCGGAGGGCATCCTCGATGCTAACACATAGCTTTGGCAACTTTCTATCTTGGAATGCAGGAAATCCCGATCTTGGCACTCCGAACTTTCTGACCTCTTCGTGCCCTCTTTGAGTGATATTACCTTCGAACTCTTCTTGAGAGTCAGTTCCTCTGTTGTCGTTGTATTTTCCATTATCGTGATACCTCCCATCACCGAATTTGTTCCATATCTCCCATTATCGTTCTGCCTTTCTCGTTTTGAAATCCCCTGCTTGATGGTTCGTGGTGCGATCTCGCTCTTCAAGTGATAAGTTGTATATGGAGTGCACCTGTTTCGATATGGCTTCTTTTCCTTGAGTTGCTTGCTCCCTGATTTATTCCAGCATGATCCGCTCCTTTTGATATTTCCGAAGGTCTTGCAACGTCTCTACATTCTTGGAGAAAAGTCTGTCGTACAATGGATGATTCTTGTCGAGTGCATGTAGATACGCTCGTACCTTGTCTTTCTCTGAGGCCCCATTTCCTACTTCCACGCACTGGGCGGTCCACCAGTCTGTCAAACTTTTAATGGATTCTTCGGGTCTGACTCTAATGCTGAAAAATTTCTCTACTCCTGGCTTCAATGAGTTGTTGTATAAAATATGTAGTATGAATATTTTAGATAGTTCTTTGAAGGATGAGATCGAGCTAGCTGTCAGGTTATCGTACCAAGCCAAAGCTTCTCCCTTCAGACTGGAAGGAAAATATTTGCAAAGTACCTCGTCTCTGTCTGCCCAGGCCAAAAATACTCTCAGGTACATTTTAATGTGCAAAGTCGGGTCCCCAGCCCCGTCGAAGATTGATGAAAAAACTGGCATGGTGCATTTTACTGGTATTGCCTTGGCAAGCAGTTCGGAACTCAGTGGCGAACGGTTGACGTCATTAATTGCTTGAGTCAGCTTTACTTTGTCGGTCGATTGAATCCTGTTATCGAAGAGCTCTGCCTGAAGCGTTTTGATTTGCTCCATCATGACTTGCTTTAGCGCTTGTGTTTCAGCATTCTTCCCCGCCTGCTCATTTTCGTATATCAAATGTATATTGTTTCCCTTTGGGCGTATACTGGGTTCAGTTCTTCTGCTCGAGATCACTATCCCATGATCCTTGGGGTCGCCCTTGAACTTGGTGTTGATTTTCGGGGCGGAGTGTCCCTTGGATTGCGAGATGGTGTGCGGGCGAGAGTGTCCCTCACTGCTCTTTTGTAATTCGATGCAGATTTCTCCGCAGTTTTCTTAGTTGCCTCAGCTAATTGCTTTTTTAGTTTCTGTAGATGGTGGAAAATGAGAGAGGGACAAGATTGTCAAAACACTCTCGAAACCATGTCTTATTAGAGACAGTCGCCTATTCAGGCTCATCTTTATAGCTCAGGGTGCAATCCATTCCATGAAGCTAAACCCTCTATGAACTCTCTCTTATAACTCCGGTGGGGAGGGTAATGTCATAGAGCAGTATCAATGATCTCACCAACATATTAAACCCATCGATCAGCTCAGAGCCAGACCTCGCTTGATGGTACACGGTGAAAGATCAACAGAGACGTATCCTCATGGATTTCCTCTTAAAATACGACTCAATACACGAGTCTTGGTGCAAACCTCGGAAATATTGAAGCTCCAGGCCGGTCCGGAGCTCTCTGAGAAGCATACACCAGCCTAAACAGGCCTAAGCGGACAAAATCCCAAGTTCAGGATGGTCTAGCGTACCATGGATAAGCATGCCATGACTCCAAAAGGGGTTGTAGGGTAAGCACGCACACCACGACTAAGGCACAGGATGCCGCAAAGCTGAGCTTGGCCAGATGCCAAAGCCATAACGCCACATAGCATGGCACCACAAAGCTATAACACCACAAAGATTGGCCTAGCTGGCCTGGCCAAAAGGCCATGGCGCCATATTCATGGCGCCCCAAGATACATGGCCTGTCCAAGACACGGCCATGGGCCATGGCGCCATATTCATGGCGCCACAAGATTATTCCTTGGCCAAAAGGCCATGGCGCCATATTCATGGCGCCACAAGATACATGGCATGTCCAAAACACGGCCATGGGCCATGGCGCCATATTCATGGCGCCACAAGAGGTTTTCGCCTTGGCCAAAAGGCCATGGCACCATATTCATGGCGCCACAAGGTGAATAGTCCGTCCAAAACACGGCCATGGGCCATGGCGCCACAAGATAGTTTGCCTTGGCCAAAAGGCCATGGCGCCACAAGAGGTTTTGCCTTGGCCAAAAGGCCATGGCGCCATACCTACTCTTGGCCAAAATCATGGCCATAGCCACGCAATACTTCCTGGTTCAAAGCAACTACGCAACACTTAGTCATACGACTCTACTCAACTCAACTACGCAATATCCGCGTATCACTCACTCGAGACATCAAAACATCACACGGGGGGATAACTTTAGGGGTATTGGTCTGGCGGTCTACGGCAATTGAAAGAAACTGATGGAGATGGTGGGCAGTTACGAGAAGATGGCACGAGTGGGCATGTTCCACACAACTCAGGCAGTTATGGAAACCAACGCATGTCCTCCACTCCTCCACTCCTCCATGACGTCCACCTTCTCTGTCGAGAGATCAGGGTGAGTTCAAACTATAAATAGAGGCTTCCTCTATCTTCCAAGGTAGAAGGTTCAGAACAACTAGAACACCGAGAATATTCAGAAAACACACAGAGCCTCAGAGAAAAACACCTGAGAATCTGAACTCGTTCTAGCCTTGGAGATTTCTAGTCGACTTCACGACGGAAATCTTGAACTCAAACACCCAAAAACTCATCTTCAACCTGATCTCAAGTTTCTTCGCTGTTTCCCTCCCTAGACTAACCTCTATCCTCTCTGTGACCGAAGAAAGGTGGGAACGGCCATCCTTGGTTTAGGCTTGCCTTGTTCGACTTTGATCTCCGAGCACTACGAAAGTACCCAGAGACGGTACACTTGTTTTTGCAGGTAAAAACAGTTTCCTTATTTTTTTGTTCTTTTGAATCAGCTTTCTGAATTGTGCGGCCCTCGTTGTGTCTTCTTCGTGGGTTGATGTGCTGGCATCACTTTCTTCTTCGGTGGGTTGATGTACTGGGATTTCATCTTCGTCTCCGTCCTCGTTGTTCTCCCCATCTTCCTCTTGAAGTTGTTGCTGAGGCAGCTCGCCGCCTACTGGGAAACCTTCCCCATTTGGTCCCAGGTCTTCTATTTGTACTTCTTCCTCGTTTACACGCTCCATATGCTGGACTGTGCTTGCTGCTACCTCTGGCGATAGTCCTTTGCTCGTTGAAAATCTGGTGTTGTGCCTCGAAGAACCCGTGCCATGCCTCGAGGAACCTACTCTTTACTTCGGCATTTGATCGGATTTTGATGTCAAGTTGACAGTGACCTGGAAAAAACAAAAAACCCGTGAGGTCCAGGGCGGCTGGTGCAGTGTACTAGGTCTGACATGTATCCTAGTAGGTGTAACAGATTATGTCCTGCGAGATTTCAGGATTGATTATACTCGTTTTGACCAAACCCTAACTGTTTTTTGGCTTATCCAAATCTACCTTCCCAGTAAGGAGGTTCTGGCAAGCTGTCCTAATTTTCCGAATCTGGACTCTGAGTATAAAAGTTGCAAGGCTTGTTTCCAAATATGGACTTGGTATAAAAACCCTAAAATAGCCCTAGATTATTTTTCTTAACGTAAATGGTACACCAGATTTTAAGGGTACTTCCTGGAAATTGGAATGACTGATCCCAAAGTGAAATCTATTCTTCCTTTAGACTTTTGCCGCGATTCTTTTACATTTTGGAAAAGTTTTTTATTCTCTTGATTGGATCTCTGCGTTTCAAGGCTTGGATTCCTTGAAGAAACATCGATCTTATCATATTGATGATTTGCTTAAAACCCTTGAGCGCACTAAAGCTTTTAAGATCTTTTGAAACCCAAGGTGGTGGAGCTCGTAATGAAAATATGATGAAAATATGATTTAAAGAGAGCTTTGGAAACCCAAGAAAGAATTTCCCCTAAGAATTTGAAAACCATGAATCACAGGCAAACCCTAAGTTGTTTTAATCACTCCCTGTTTCTAGCGCCAAACTGTGTGAGTATAAAATCTGCATACGCACTTTATACTCGACAACCATCAGATCTATTAGTCCGACTACTGTCATGGAAGCAATATACGTTCATGCATGGATACGAATAGAATAAGAATAATACCGAAGATAATTAGTATAGAAACAATAATAATATGAGCACAACTATAAATTGTATTTCATTCTAATTAGTACATGGATATGATGCTTAGAAGTTTGAGGAGAAGCTAACCTAATCTCACTCTTACGACTTAGGTTATACCAAAAATCCAACCCTTACAAAGGATCTCGAGCTCGCCTTATATAGGCCGAGTCGGAAGTGGTTTACAGCTAATAAGACAAACTACTCAATCGTGGAGGTGTCAGAGTTTGTCGAGTAAGGCGGTGCCCTCGATAAGTTCTTCCCGAAGATGCCTCACATTCTTTCCCCTGAACTAACTGTGCAAGTCTTCTCTCGCCGAGCTCTTATTCGTGTTACCTTTGCAGAATCTTATTCGGAGTAAGACCACAATATCTTTCTGATGGGCTAAGTCCCCCTGATCTGGACACGTGTCCCGAAGGCGCTTTACCCTCCACATTATTCTTGAAGGGTTGTAAGTGGTCACGACAATTGGGTTGTGATGCTAGGATAGCAAGATAATTGTGTTGTCAAGGTTGTCTTCTAGTCATGCCATTGTAATGCTAGAGAGACAAGGGTGGCTAATACCGAAAGTTGTTCTTGTAATTGTTCTTCGGAGATTTTCATTATAGTGGAAAAGATCATCATCGTCAAGTGCAAAAGGCTCGTTGAACAACTATAAATCTCGTGTTGTGGTATATCTATTTACTCGTTAATTGTTCTTTCTTGTTTGCTTTGGTATATCTCTATATGGCACCTATGTGTGTTTGTGGTCAATAGATCATTGGTAGTAAGCATTAGAGTCGGACCGTACAGAAAACTCCCAAGAAGCTGCGCCAAAGGAATCCATCAGTCTCCCGGAGTTTAACCACGAAGAGCTTGAGACCTTCTTGGAGTTTCTTTATCAGGGATACTTGGCTAGAGAAAAGTTTGAGAAACATGTTTGCTCTGTTGGGATTATATCTGATAATCACACAAAGACTATAGTTCTTTGGATCGACATGTAGAGCGAAGATAAAGAAGATGCTAGCACAAAGAAACAATAAGTAAAGCACACAAGATTTAACGTGGTTCATCAATAGTACACAATGTGTGTATATTGCTTACATCCACGGGAACGGCAACGACTTCTTCATTGATAATACGAAAACACCAAATAGAGAATTACACACATAATGATGATTGATGAATCAATCATCAACCTATGATCCAACATGGTGTTGATCATAAACCCTAAGATAACTCCCTTGAACCAAACCTTCCATAATCACCAATACCGTCTTCACCCATATGAGATACTACTATCTCATACAACAAGATAATCATCTTCTAACCAATGTCTCTTCCAACACCAACGATGTCTCTTTCACCATCAACATACAAGATGATCTTCTCTTCACCAAACCATAACGGTGTGTCTCTCAACACCAATGGTGTATCTCTCAACACCTAGAGAATGGTCTCTCTCACGGAGCCATTGCTTCTAGCTCTAGCTCTCGAGCTCTTAACTTCTAGCTATTGGCTTAGCTCTTGGCCATTGGCACACAATCCATCACCATATAAGCCTCCTTATATAATATTCATATACTTGTCCTCCAAGTATCTTCCTAAACTAGGAAACCCATAGGCTTTCCTAATTCCAATAGGTTACGGATCATTCTGGAACCTTCCCAAAGATACCGACAACAGCCAAAACACCGACAATATCTAACAGTTCTCCACCTTGTCGATGTTTCAATAAACTCCACCTCGTATCATGCATTCATGCATGAGACGATTCACATGACATCACCTTCTTCTTCTGAAATTGGTTGCATCAAAGTTGCCTACGTATCCTTTCCACAAGGAATCAAACCAACACCGTAGTTCTCATAATGTTCCGTAGAACCTCGACCAGAAAAGGTAATGATTAAAAACTGAACTTCACAATTCACGACTTAACAATCCAACCCATTAGCTGATTGTACTCCACCTCAGTGGAAAACTTCTTAAGTCGTTCAACAAAATTAACTACCACATTGTAGTCCCCAAATGTCTGTCTAAGTATCCCTTAGCAGAACAAAAATATTCATTTAGGCAAGATCCCACTAATCTGAGCCGATGTCCGAACCATGACAATCGCCTCCAAAACCTAGCGGACCTCAATACGAGCAAACAAGATTAAGTTCCACCTTAATCCCCAAACGACCGAAGTCAACTAATCTCGTCTAAACTCTGCCTAAATGTCTTCTTAACAGAACTAAACTTCTTCATCTCTTAAACTTCAAAACTCCAAACCAATTGTTACTTCAAACAATCGAACACTAACTTGCTCTCTCCCTTGAGCATATCCCCGAAACAAGTTAAGAGATAAGAATAAACCAAACATGTCAAGCTTCACAAATTAATCACTAACTTTGTTCCCAAATTACTATTTTGTGAACAAAACGAACCTGAAACTCCAAAAGCTGACATATACCAAACTTCTTATATACCATTGTAGTGGTGATTGCTTCAAACCATACAATGACTTCAGAAGTCGGCATACACATAATTTCCAAACTAAACCAGCAAACCAAACGGGCTAAGACAAACTGTCATCCTCCAAATCTCTAGGCAATAATGCAATTTCGACTTTGACGCGTCTCTAAGTCAATTGCCAACATAAAACTAATAGGACTCGGATAGAAATGTGATTAACCACGGAGTAAAACAATCACACTTTCTTTCTGTCTTGTGCATATCCTTTAGTCAACCTTGCCACAAACATGTACCAAATAACCTTGTAAACGAGATCTGGAAAACCATCCTTTAAACATAAACATAAAGATCCAAACATACCTAGTCGTCTTTTCAACCTTAGCCAACTCTGCGAGTTCCCAAGAATATATGTAAGACGCCACTGTGCTCATCCATTGTCTTCTTAATCTAAGAGAAACATACTAAGTTCCTAAGTAATTATCCAAGACAATAATGCTATCCTCTCACCCATCTGAGAAGCAAAAGGATGATGATAAATTAGATATTGCTGAATAGATTTCTCAAAACTCTTCCACTACCGTCGTCGTTAACATTGAAACTGCAATTTCAATACTTGTAGTAGATGAAAGAAAGAACCTATAATGCTCCACCCAAACCAAAACCTTTCACATCATCAACACAGCTATAACATAACTCTCTCCACCGAGAGACCAAAACTGATCAAGCATTTAATACAATTTATAGATCACAAAAGAAGAACCACCTTCTTTAACACAAACACCAGAGTTATTTCCTTTTACTAGAAATAAACTTGGCAACCAAAACTTGATCACACTCCAGAAGTACTTCACCAAATAGCACATAATAGATGAAAAAAGATTCACGAGATAGCACACCGAAATTTCAGCCCCAAAACAATGTCCAACAAATTTGAACAACATGCACTATGCTTTCTCCAAATAGTATGCGTTAAAATCGCTAACTAACCCAAATAATAGAATTTTACCTAAAACTATATAAAGTGCCCAAACGATACTTTGTTCCTCTCAAATGGGTCTTCACCTCCAAACAAGGAACGTATCCAGAAAAACAACCTGTTTCTCATAACGGTCTTGCACTTTAAACCACTTCGATGATTCCCCAAAGGTACACTAGCATAATTCTCCGCCAAATCATCGAAACAATAGTCACAATCTACCCTTGCTTCTCTCTTAGAAACAATAGAAACCTTAAACATCCGAATGGATGTTACCAAATGTATCGTCTATATGAAGTATACGATACCAACACATGTGGCCACGCTGCTCTCCAAAAGGTATACACGCCCTTCTTTAAAGCTACAACGTTCACAGAAACACAACAAGATAACCCTTTTCTCAATCACATGCTCAAGATGTATATACCAAACCTTATTGACAAAATTCTTTCTTATTGAAGAATAAGAAACCATAGCTCCACCACAACTAATATCTCCCCAAAGGAAGTCTTAAGAATACCACGTCTCATCAAATAATCATCACACTTCAATTTACTTGTTGCCATATATGCAACAAGTACTCAAAACGAAATCAAACTCCTCGAAACTTGAATGTATTAAATCGTAATGATCAATACATCCACAAACGAAACCTACTAAAAGATTCCACTACTTGCACCTAGTAACTTAAGGCAATGACCGAGTCTAACTTCCTCTTCACATCTTCCGACTTCTCAAGGTCAAAAGAATAATAACAAGATGATCAATTTATGACAACCGATATCAAAGTTGTCCCTTGATTTGGAAGAACCACAAGAATTTGACACACCAAAACTGTCACCTTTACTTCAACCAACATACAAACCAAAGCTTGTATCTCAAACCACAAAGCTCATGCTTTCTTCAAAACGTGCTTTGCAAAGCAAACACGCACCCTGAATGAAAACCAACTTGATCTTCCAAAATAGTCCACAAGAGCCTCACACAAAACCGAAGTAAAGAACACAACCAACTAACCAAACAAACACTTACCCGAAGCTATAGAGGGTTATATGCTTCAAGAAATATTCATCAAATTCTTCAACGTAGAGCACCAAAACGAATGCGAACTACTTCAAGGTAATTCCATTCTTCCAAAACGCTTTAACTTGCTTCAACTCACAATTGATTACACCAAACCCGTCCAAAATTCCGGTCTCTGACGTAACAGTCACTTCTCTTAAAAACTGGCAACAACCAGTAGAGAATTTGGCAACCCTTCCTTCACGAAAGATGTTCGTCTATGTCTCTAATATAACTTCCTAAAAGGGATTAGCAATCCGAGTTACGACCTAAGAGTTCTGACCTTCGGCGTGAACTATGTCAAAACTGAAAAACTGCAGGAAAACTCCTGAACTCAACTTCCCACACATATCGCGCCAACCAAACGAACTCTGATTCTAGATTTTTCAACTCCAATAGAAAAGTGAGTATTTCTATTTTCTAAATTGGGGTCAATCATCAAATTCCGCCTTGTAACGAAGTCTGTAGAGCCCTATTTTCTAAATTGGGGTCTATTTTCTAAGTCGGTATTGGCATGGTGAAACTCCCTCTTTTGTATTACACATGTGATCTAGTTCGTTTTTTATTTTGTTATTTCTTTCGCTTGTATGCCAGTTTGTCAAAAGGAAAATGTACGTTTATTGAGACGGGTCTTTTTTGATTATCCCTTGACCAACAGTCAAAGGTCAGTCGGAACTCGCACCATGTCTGCAAGCTCACCATGGCGAATGTCTTACTATGTCCCGCAACGAGCCAAGTTTGCTCAAAGTTTTTTTTTTGAAACGAAATGAGTTGAGTTTTATTAAGGATTGTGAATAGAGGGAAGATCTCTATCCAGATATTCTGTTACAAATGCAGGAAAGTTATCACGCATGTTAAGCATGATTTTATGCTCCCTGACAAACTTTGCAATATCATCAGCAATTTGATTATTATCTCTACTAGCATAAACAAAAGAAATTGAAAGAAAACTGGTGGCTAAATGTCTGATCTCCTTGATGATGTTCCTATAATCCCAGTGACTTGGGGGTGAGTCATCATTTATTGCATTAATAACTACTTTGGCATCTGCTTCTACAATCAACTGTTGTATTCCTTCAAGCTTTGCCCAGGTCAACGCCTCCCTTACTGCCATGCACTCGCCTTCTTCCAGGCTCATTGTTCCATCTGTGAATGTTCCTCGTATACCTTTGCAGTATCCTGAATCCGCACGTAACACCAAACCAGTTCCAAGCTGGTTAGTATCCTTATCAAAACTAGCATCTAAATTGATTTTAAAGAAGCCAGATGGAGGTAAAGTCCAATAACTAGGATGAAAAGATCTCCCATGTTCCTGCACATTATCATTAGAGCTGTTAGAGAAGTCACACATAGCAATGTAATAATTGATCTTAGATACAGAACTGCGAAGCTTGGGTTTGATTCCTTGATGAACAACATCACATCT
>JAJJMA010102651.1:0-10040 GCA_023529015.1 Papaver nudicaule | reverse complement strand
AAGATATTCACGCAATTTGACTTTCCAGAAACTTCTCTGCGTCAGGTACACGTACAGGTTCGTGTACTAATGCGACACAGGAGATTTCTGGACCAGGTACGCGAAACCGGTTCGGGTACCGTCCAAGTCAAATTTTGGTCAAACTCTGAATCCGCTGGAAGAACTGGGCTGAGCCAGAACTTAGACATGAGAATGTCCTCAGCTATGATCCATGGACTCTTTGCTCAAGAGTACTCCTTAGATTCATCCATATCCAACATAACAGTTTGCAAGCAAACTATTGAAATGGTCATATGGCGTCGAATCTATCTCATATGTTCTTGATTCACAGTATTCGTGGGATCAAACACTGGTCATGACATAAAGCCATGTTACACAAGAACACGATCTCAATCGCTATATTACTACTAAAGTAGTCGACTATATTTCGAAAGAATAGAGAAAGTAGAATAGAAGAATAATCCGTAAAGTCATAACTCCTACTAACCTTTTGTCGATGAAGAATAATCCGTAAAGTCATAACTCCTACTAACCTTTTGTCGATGAAGAATAATTGATGTCTTCTTTGTCTTCACAGTCTTCGTCTTCAAGGTCTCTACTACTCTGTCTATATCCCATTTCCGAAATCTAAACTCTAGTAGGCTAAATCAAGAATTGTATTTTGACACCTAAAACTGACAACTAGCTTGACATACCAACGCTAGTGGGTTTGACCGGACAATGCCCTAACACACTTTGAGAAGATGAATTTTGCCATTTCTCTTGGATTCTGCACAATCAATGGTTTTAGTCTTGAATCAAAATATTATTCGTGAAATTTGGATCATCTATCAATGATCATCTATACTTTACTAGCAAATATTACCATGGCATTAGGCCGCTTCCTATGGAGGCAACCAAAAGAAGGGATTTGCTAGTCTACGTGGACTAGTAAAAACGAATTTCCCACTATGGTAGAACTAGCAAATCTAGTTATTTTATTGTATTTAGTGGGTCCAAATAATAAAGAAATATTTTAAAAAACTAGATACACGTGTATGGTGGGTCATTTATAGATTTATATATGATTTGTGGGACCTATTTTTAATTTAAAAAGATTTAAAAAGATTATTTAAACTAAAAAGCAGGAGAGATAAATAGTTATCGATGAAAATTCTATCTATATCGATGAAAACCATCGACCGATGGAAAAACCATATGTCGATGAAAATTTCATCGGTCGATCCTTTTTTTCATCTCACATTGCAAAGTTGCAAATTTGCAATGTCAAAAACTCTGTTTGCTAGGCCCATAGTCCAAAATAGCCAAAATTTAGGTTTTGATGTCCCCATAGGAAGCGACCTTAGGAATTATGGTTTTCAAAGCCTATGAGCAAATGAACACGATTCTTGTCCATAGTTCTTTGAGATTGAATGAATGTGGCCTTTGGTTATGTCCCTGTAGAAATTTGGCAATTTATTGATTTTATCAATGTACATACTCTTTAAATTTCAGGTATTTTACCAAATACATACATTATTCTCTGGTTTGTTTATCAACCATTGATTCTCTTATTTTGTTTTGAGATTGATCTATACTCTATTCATAGACTTCATTGATATTCTCAGAACTTTATTTAATCAACACCATGTTAGTCGAGTATAGCATCTTATTCAATATGAATGATTCGATGTCTGGGTCGACTAACTTTTGTTGATTTTTTTCATCTGAGACTTTTTAGTCGACTGGAGTATCCTATCTGTAAACGAATGGATGTTTCGACCGTCTCACCTTAACCTTAGTCACTAAGATTATATATTATATCAATTTTATAGAAATCTGAATTGATATAATAAGTTTTAGGTTTACCTTTGATTTTTGCCACCTTCATTTTGTGCGTCTATCACATCATGAAACATGGCTGACCAGAAGCAATCTTCCACATCCTCTTTTGCAAAGAAGATTTCATCAGAGTGACCATCGAGCTTAAACATCATTCTATGCATATCGGGTTGCTTCTCTTGATTATTCTTCATGTCGTCAATTTTATCACTTATCAAAAATTCACTCATGAACTCTGCATATATCTGATCATTTGAAGTGCTTCTTCTCAGGTAACTGATAATATATTGACTGTCTTGTTTTCTCCAGAACTCAGTCTTGCTGCCTATCGATTCACTCTTCAGCATTGTCTCCGGTAGATATTCACCTATTACCGTTACTTTCCTCGATAAATGAATGACCTCGGGACCGGTAAAAAATATTCGTTTAGCGAGGATATCGGTAAAAAATATTCGTTTAGCGAGGTTATTTATTTATCGATAAATGAATATTTATTCATTTAGATATTAACTTGTATCACAATTTTATACTCCCTCCGTCCCACATAAATTGAGCTAGTTCTATTTTGATTTTGTCCCACATAAATTGAGCTAGTTCTATTTTATGCCATGAACTCACAAAACTACCCCTTTTTAAGTCAAAAGAAGAGTGGTCCCCTTGGAGAGAGTGGAGGTAAGATAATAATGACATTAAAATTATTGTTGAGGGTAAACATGAAAAAAAAATTCTCTCTCTTCCTTGTCTTAATAATTGTGCAAATCCCAACTAGCTCAATTTATGTGGGATGGAGGGAGTATATAAAAGAAGAGGTACAAATAAAATTGGGTTTATATGCACATTGAATACTTAAAGTCTAAAGAAGTACATGGTATACGATTTAGCCTTTTTGAAGTCGACCTACAATATCTTGCAAAGATTAACATTCAGATGCTATTAATTTTTCTATTATGGCTTGGAAATTTGATGTGATGGCAAAAACAATTGCAAAATGTTTTGACATTGTAAGATTCGATCTGAAAAAGTTAATGTTGCTGAACTAAAAGACGGTCAATTTGAAGAAGATATCCAAGAATTAATTGATGTCATTTCTAATTTACGCTATAGAAATGTGACGGACGTCAAACATCTTTTGAACTATACTAACGAGAATGATACAATCATGGAATCGCCTACATAAGAAGAAATTGTCGACTTAGTATCAAAAGATGAGAGTGATCACGAACCAGATGATAGTAGCTCCATAACAAATGTGTCTTCAAAAGAGGCGTTTCAAGAACTAATCACTGTAAAAAAAATTTACTTGCTACAACACGAGCAAAATAATCAAGAAGTTGTGCATGCATTGCAAAAATATATAGAAAGGATGCATTTTGGCTTAGGTGGAAGGAAACAACGATCGACTTTTGATGCATTTTTTTTCCAGAAGAAAACTACCTCTTATACGAAGATTGTTCTCTACATTTATCTATAATATATTTTTTTTAAATTAAATATAGTGATTATTCATTTATGTTTTCGTTGGGCTTTTAAGGACTCAATAAATATTATTCATTAATGTATTTAGCGAGGTTATTCATTTAACCCCTTTGTCCAAGTCGGGACCAGAGAAAAATATTCATTTGGCGAGGTTATTTATTTATCGAGGTTCTACTGTATCGTTCTAATTTTATTGATGAGAAGTATAACGCCAATAATTCCTTTTCTTCTTATGAGTATTTCTTTTCTCTAAAGGTTAATGATCTTCTTAAGAAATATATTGGCATCTGAACTCCCTTTTCTTCTCTGAATAATGTTGCGCTTATTGTCTCAAATGAGATTACCAGACATAGAAACAACATTTCTCCTTGAAATGGTGTCGATAATATTGGGATCTTTAAC
The DNA here is from genome assembly GCA_023529015.1 of Papaver nudicaule. NCBI lineage: Eukaryota > Viridiplantae > Streptophyta > Magnoliopsida > Ranunculales > Papaveraceae > Papaver > Papaver nudicaule. Next base: position 6,341 of record JAJJMA010102651.1, on the reverse strand, counting down.
AAAGATCTTTTTAAGTGATATAGTGCTTGTTGACATTCTTCTACATCCTCAGTATTATTCACCTTAGGCTTATTTCCCAGGTGAATGAAAAATGGCCTACTCTTTTCTGACAATTTTGGAATAAACCTGCTTATGGTAACTAGTTTTCCCAACAATTGTCGAATTTGTTTCTCGTTCTTTACATCCCTCATCTGAATGATTCCCTTGACTGTTGATGAATGAACCTCTATTCCTCTTTTGGTAATTCTTTGACCAAAGAATTTTCCATCTTGAATACCGAAGACGCACTTTGAAGGGTTCATCCTCAGATGAAACTTTTCTAACACCCTAAATGTGTCTTCCAGATTCTTCATGTGATTTGACCTTGATCAACTCTTTACTATTTTGTTGCTTTTAAAGCATTCTATAGTTTTTCCGACCATCTTTTCAAAAATCTTGTTTAACAACGTCTAGCCGGTATAATATGCATTCTTCAGATCAAAAGGTATTGTATTAAAACAATATAATCTGCTCTTTGCCTCGCATGTAGTGCACTTTTTGTCGTGAATTTGAATTTGACTATAATCTGGTTGGCTTTCCAAATATGATAGCAAATGATGATGCGAGATTGTTTCCAGCAACATATTGACGTCTGGTAACGGGTAGTTGTCTTTGCAGCATGCTTTATCCAAATCCATGTAATCACAGTGGATTGTTGATTTTTCATCTCCTTTTCTCTTTCGTTGTGATTGGTCCTGCTTCCACCTTCAGAACTCTTTCCCCCATTGGGTAAGTCTTTGATCCATTGAATCCGACGACCGCTTGATTGATATTTGTTAAGGTACCTTCTTTTGTTAATTTCATCTGCTCTGCAGCTTGTTGAAATATAATGTCGCAAGTTGATCCTCCATCTATCAATATTTTTCGGCAGTCTTATCCGTCTATCACCAGCTCTATCACCAGGGCATCTGAATGTGGTAAAGTAACACCGGGTAAATCCTCCGAAGTAAAACTTATATCATCTGGTGGTAGAAGCAATTTGGTAGAATCTGGATCAAGAAAGCATGCTGAGTACATGCAGGTTGAATTAATTTCATTGATCTTTCTTTTTCTGAATGACGGATTCCTAATCGAATTGTGCTACTCCCTTGAATGTATCATATTAATAATTCCCTTCGCATGTTTTGAAGGTATTGATTCTTTCAACACAAATTCATTTAGATACCCCTGCTTTATGAGATCATCTATATGCTCATCAAATTCTTGCAGTTATTCGTCTTGTGTCCAGTTGTTTCGTGATACTCACACATTGAACTTCCACTGCCAAATGTTCTCAGCTATGCAGGCATCACAAAGTATGGTTTATCCCTTAAGAACTTCAGAATCTCTTCTAGCGAAGTGTTGAGCTTTACGAAATTTTGTGATTCTTCATTCCACTTCTCTCGAAGTCTTCTCTGAAGTTCTTTTTCTTAGATGATTGAGATACTGGTGATTTTGGAGAATATTTCCTTTTATGATTTCCATTTCCTCCTGTTGCGTAAACTTTATGATCATATTGTTGTGTGATGTCTGCTTGTGCATCTTGCTCCCTTCTGACAAATTTTCCTGCTTTGCAATAAACTACTTCCAAGGTATTGAGGACACACATCCTTGGAAAGATTCTCTATCTTTCACTGGTCTTAAAGCTTTCTTGAAGACTATGCATAAAAAATATACCATTAAAACTAGTTGACCGCTGCCACGATGGGGGGGGGGGGGGCGACCGAAGAATTAGAAGTGGAATGTGGCGGTGGTGGTGATTGGTAGTGGAGGTGGAATAGGGTGGTGGTGCCAGTGGTGAAATGTGGCGATGGCGGTAGTGGAATATGTTGGTGGTGGGTGTTTTATTTGGTGGTGTATGTAGTGTGATAGAGAGATGGGTGTAATTAAGTAAAAAAGGATATGGAAGGGTCATTATTGGATTTGATAAGGACTACTTAGTTATTTCATCGGTGAAATTTTTTCCAATTCTTTTGTCAAATTGATTCAATTTTGTTATGGTCCATTTTACCCATAGAAGGGACTCCCTTCCTTCGGGCCCACCAGTCGGTCGACCCAAATATACTATTAATATATTCTTTTTCTAAAATATACTTTTAATTATTTAGATTAAAAATATATCATTAATTACTGAGATTAAAATATTAATTGTCTTCTTTCTATCTATGCATTTACCATTAATTACTGAGACTAAATTTTTTGCCATTAATTCAAAAAATCCCCCTAAGTTAATGCAAAAAAATCTTCAAAAAAAAAATCCCAAAAGTTAATGCAAAAAAATCTTAAAGAATATGCCATTAATTACTGAGATTTTAGAATGTAAATGTAGTTTTTCTTTTTGTGTATAAATATGGAGATAACTACATACATATGTATCAATCATCCTCATAACCTTCAAAGAAAAAAAATCAATCATCCTCATCAATTGGAAACAAAATGGCTGGTCTTAGGAATATCAACAGTACTATGTACGTATTTGCTTATTTCCTTCTATTTGCAGCACTATTTCATGAGTGTTTATCATCTGAAGACGACTATTATAAAGTTCGTGTCAAAGTTTCCAACATAATTAACAATGTTCAAAGCATGTTAGTAACTTGTCATATGCGGGATGGAGGACATCGTATGATTAAGTCTCTCGCATTCAACCAATTTTTGGAGTGGGGATTCAATATAAAAAAAAAACCTACTGGTAACACTATCTATGATTGTACGTTTGAATGGAATCTTAGTAACGGAACTCATGTAACAAAAAACTATCAAGTTTATGAAGAGAAATACGACTATACCTGCAATGGTAATCGTATTTGTACCTGGGGAGCAGCGCAAGCCGGTATTTATAATTGGGATTATGATGGGGATTATTGGTCTTTGATTGCAGATTGGTAAGCTAGTATGATTGTAACAAACTATTCCACAAAATTAAATTTAAGAATAAGAGTGATAATACCAAATTTAATTGTGCAACTTTATATCTGATATAAACCAGCATGTTCCTCCAATTTTATTATTTGCAACCTAACTTTGGTTTTGTATTTTATTTATAATTATTTAAATTATAAATAAAGATATTGAAAATTAAAGAGGCACAACACGACACCTAACCCAATGCAACGATAGCACATAAATACAGTGAACAAATACAGAAAACCCACAGGATTAAAAAAGAAGAAAAAAGGATTAAATTGCGTTCAATTGATGCCCTACACCAAGGTATTCCCCATTAAATCATGCCCGCCTTGTCCGTTTGTTTTTTTCTTTCGGTAATACATTGTGCAACGAATGCACATGAAAAAACCCTAAATTTCTTCCTTGTTTGATTTTGACAAAATTAGGTTTTTTTTGTTCTTGAGTTATACTAGTCATTTCTGTTGCTAGGTTATGAAAGTAGGTTTGTTTTGCTAGTTTCAGTTTGGGAAAGTTATGATTCTTGATTTCTTATTCTTTGTTTACTCATGAAAATTTTGTGAAGAAGACTTTAACATACAGTTAGTTAAGTCTATAGGGTTACATATGCATCAAATTCACATACTTATAAATTCCCACTTCATGGTTTTATAGGTTATGTATTTATAACAATTACATCATCTCAAATGAACTGAGTTCGTTTTATTTTGTACTCTTACACGTAGCAGGGGCAACATGCAAATATACAATTGGTATGTGTTGTTTCTCAGAGTCTGTGGTGGGGTTGATTCTGTTAATGATGCAGTTGATACAATTGCAGAGTCGTCGAAATGGTGTAGTGAAAGAGGGGATACAATTGGTATCAAATGGATGAAGGTCCACTAGTGGTGTGTACCTATGTTCAACGTTTCTTCGGTCCAACATTTGTTGACATGATAATGACTTAACTCCATAATTAGAGCCTTACATACTCTGTTTATGTTTGTGTTGTGCAGGTAGGCAAGGAATTGTTTGGCAAATTTACAAAGGCATCATATTTGTCTATGAATGGATTTTTGCAGTATGTAAGTGTTTGGTGGGAGTTTCTGACCTTAAAAAGGGTTTATTTATGTAAATTGCTTGATAGATTGTGTTTAGAGTTTTTGGATTTGGTTGCTGAAGCTTGTGTGTGTCTGCCATAGAAATTCATTAGTTTCGCCTTGGTCTTTCATAAACACAGCTTTACTGAAAGTTGTGCTATCATGGTCAGTATTAACAACTATTTTTGGTGGTGGGGTTGATATGATAGTTGAATTTCTGAACTGCTTGCTTCACATGATTTCCAGGTATTGAGGGATGATTATGTCCGCCTATGCATGGCTGAGATGGTTCTGCGACAAAGGATAGTCAGACCACTCCTGCTGGTCCTAGTTACAGGGCTTCCACTCTAATTAGGAGGCATGGAGTCTGGTGAATTCCGAAGTGGGGGTAGCTCCTTTGGCACAAAGGTGCAATGTCATTCGCCGTAGCAGCCATGGCTGGGCTTACATCTGGTAGTGGAAGAGGACCACGACAACAACCACCTCGGCAGCACTAGGATGCTTTCCTCTCCTTAAAGTCGTTGACACATCTCGGAAGTTCATGGAATCACGGGTCAGATCTACATTCCAGTCATGAACTGTTTTTTCTTGGTATTCTGTCTGGTGTTTTGTCTGCACATTTGCAAGCAATAATGAAATTGGACAGTTTGTTTATATGTGATATGTGAATGTAATCAATTTGAGAAGATTTGAATGTAGTATGTGATTAGGGAGGTTAGCATTTTCCGTCTTTAGTTTCGCATTTCTAAACTGACATGATATTGGTGACAGTAACAAGATTCTTACCAAATGTATCAGCATAACCTAAAATTAACTTGTACGGGTCTGTAACTATTTGTTAACATTATATTTCACCATTATTGATTGATAAAATTTCTTTTTTAACCACTTTTTGATTTTTTTGGTAGAAAATAGAAATACATTTCTCTTTTTACCAAATAGGATTTACTAATCAAGACAGAAAATGTATCTGAAGAGAGATTAAGATGACGAAAACTATGAATTCACACACTTGCACCTGTATCATGGACAGGAGTCTTTTGCTTCACCTTTGCCATGTCTACAAGGTCAATTCGGAAACTTGAGGGTGTTTGGGTCCGGAACAAAACTTGAGGGTGTTTGGGTCCAGAAAGCAAAGTCAATCCGGGAGTAAACCAGAACGTCATAAAAAGTTGATTATTATTATTATTATTATTATTATTATTATTATTTTATAAATCATTCTAATTCTAGAATTTGATTGTCTAACTGTGTTAGTCCAATGGAGATTTAATTTAGTTAAGTCAGAATATTAAATTCCTCAAACTCTCCTAGACTATTAAAACCTTTTAATTCTAGAGTTTTATGCCTAACATAAATTTCAAAGGGATTTGAAATAAATCCCCAATGATTAGCGTTTTTTTTTTTTTTGAGGGAGTTTGAGACACTCCTAAACTCTCCCACCACTAGGTAATTTGCAAACTCCCTTGAAAATATATGAAAAAATGTTTTCTTTTTGTGAAAAAATTATCCTTGCTTCTGCCTTTGAGGTTAACTTTGTTTCTTCCGTAAAAGCACTTCATCTTTTGGTAGCCAAACAAGCTAGTTACTTACTGGCTTTCGGATTGATTAAGTAGATCCAAATGCCCTCTTAAAAAGTATTTTTGCTTCTAAATCAAAATAAAAATTTGTTTCGTAAAAAGTAGTCACATCTTAGTTTTTAGAATTCATTCTAAAAATTTCGTTTATGATATTTTTATTTTTAGAAGTCGAAAAAAAACTTCTCCTATCAATGTTTCAAACAAGTAAACACTCTCAATTTGCAGATCTCATTGTAGTACAGGGTGATGACTCCGGCGACCTGAGTTCGAAACTTGTCTGCATCGGGATGAGGGGAGTTTTTCATTATTTCTTTGCCTAGCTACCTGGCCTTGTGGGTAGTGGGCTTCGGTCCAACTTTAATATAACCTTTACGATTCAAAAGAAAAAAACACTCTCAAATCTCAATTTTTTTTGCTTTTAGAAGCCATTTAAAAATTATTTTGCCTTAACTAACTTTTTCGTTTTTCGACTTAATTAAGTTGATCCATATGTTATCCTAAAAATTAATTTTGATTTTAAATCAAAAAAGATTTTGCTCACAAAAAGTAGTCACATCTTAGCTTCTAGAAGTCATTCTAATTTTTTTTTACCCAACCTCGACAAATTGTAACTTATAATATTTTTACTCTTAGAAGTCGAAAAATAACTTTTCGTATCCAAATTCCAAACAGGTAAACCATAAACATCTCCAATTTTAGAAGTCATCTGAAATTATTTTGCCCATAGTAACTTTTGGTTTTTCGACTTAATTAAGTC
>JAJJMA010102641.1:0-13033 GCA_023529015.1 Papaver nudicaule | reverse complement strand
TTTTTTGTAGTAGTGCTTTTTTCATATTTACAGGAGAAAATCGATAAGCTTTACTATTAATAAGATTGATTCTTTGCGAGAAATCGGCTCCACAACACAACTATGATCTTCTAATCTCTTCTAAAGAATTTTATAATTTAATTTGAAATGTTTCATAAGTTATTAACTTATCCATAAATTAACAATTCGCGAAATTAATAAAATTTAATAGTCCCAACGTTATTAATTTATCGAAGTTTTACCGTAATAAAAAGTATATCCGCCGGGTACCCTACCGGGTAGAATTAGAAATAAGGAAGTGAATGTACAACGTTAATAGGTTTACAATTTTATTACTACGGATGTAGCATATCAAAAGACACCTTGAGCCTAGCATCCACTTTCCCTCGCTTACTATCCTCCCTCTTCTCTAAAAACCCTAAATCGGAAGATCAGATAACTTGGCAAGTTAGGAGCTTATAGTTAGTCGTTTCTCTGTTTCAATATCTCTCTTGGAAAGATGGGCTTGACTGGTTTGAGGTAATATTTATTCTGTTTTTATATCTTTTCGAGAAACTAGCGCCGTTTTTAGGGTTTTAAAGAAATTGGTCTTGTGTTCAATCTCATGCAAACTATCCTTAACTTCAATCTTATCAATTTCTTATATTTGAAATGTGGCAGACCAACTAAATCTAAAGATAAAGCTGCAAAAAAGGAACAAAAATTTGAGAAGAAAGTTGATTTTTATTCAAGTAAGTTGGTGCTCTGCTGGTTTCTCTTTGTTATTGAAATTCATGAAAAAAACAATTTTAATTTGCTTTTCTTCTGTTGGGTGTAGAGGTTAAAGATAAGGTTGCTTCTTTAAGTGCAAATAAGACCATTGCTAAGGTGAGAATAAACTTTAAGTTTTGATGAATACTTGGTTTACTTAATGTATTTTGGCTCTGTGTTAACATTAGGGATTTAGAGGTTGTCACATTCCGATATCATTTATGTATGGGCATCAGCTAAACACATCGGATACAGATTATTAGGAGATGGTTTGGAGGATTAGGTCGATTAGGTGTTTCATTTTGGTTTTTAACTTGAAAGCACTATCTTCTCTACGCCAAGTTATAGACTAGGTTCAAGTTTGTTTTTCCGGTGAAGGCATTTTATTTTGGTGTTTGTTAGTTTAGTTTACACTATTAAAATTTTGGATATGTAGATAAAAGATATGTTTGTGGTTCCCTTTGAGGCAATTGTATACTGATTTAATCAAGTAACCACTTGGTTACTTTGTCCCTCTGCCGGCTTACTATACATTTTCAGCTTATTTGTGAATGATAGCTTGTCTGCATTTTGAGTCATTATGAACATTAATGTATTCATTAGCTAGGTTAACTGCTATCGACGTTTCAGTTCGCACACGGCACATAATTCATTTTTATTTGTCTTCTTCCTTTCTTTAACCAGAGTTTTGAATCGCTATCTAGGATAATTGGTGTCTACGTTTCAATTCACACACTGCACTTATTTCATTTATATTCCTTCTTCCTTTCTTTGACTAGAATTTTGAGTCATTAGTTCGTGATACTATACATATGCATAAAATCATTGATAAAATGATTCTGTTACTTCAGAAGAAAAAACTACGGCCCCGGCAAAAGAAATTGAAAGCGTATGATCTCACCTTGCTTACTGAATTCCTTCCTGAAGTGAAGAATCCTAATCAACAAGCTGCCTCGATCAGCTTGAAGCTTGATTGCAAATCGAGGCAGAAGCTTGTGTAAGTCCCTTAGATGTGGCAGTCTTGAATCTTTTGACACATCTCCTTTTTTTCTTTGTGGTATTTATTTGTTGCTGGATGTTGCTTGGATTAGGCAGAAGGAGACTAAGCAGTTCAAGACAGTCCTGAACAATGCTGTATTCCAAATGGATCCATTGGCTGCCATTCAGAAGCACCTGGAGAACACTCAGCCTCCCCAAGTTGAGAAACCAAAAGAGAGGTTAAAGAAAAATGGATCGAAGAAGAAAAAGTCAAAGACTTCATCTGTGGCCCAGTCCATGGATATCTGATGTATCACTATAAAATCATAACTTCAATTCGAGAGCACAATGCATATTCTGGTACGCAATTTGAGACTATTGTTTTCCTTAAAAGCTATATCATTCCTTCCCTATGGAGAGGTCACTTAAATTAAGAAGTAGCTCTAATATATTCTGCTGGAATTTCGGAGTTTGGGTATGATTTTTAGCAGTTTTCCATACTCTGTACATTCTTGTATCGTTCATAAGGTAAGTATACAACAACTTTGTAAGTCTAGTACTCATTTTATTTCGAATGTTCAATGATGAAAATATGCATATTGGTAATATTATCGATTAGACATGATATAATGCGGCTAACTTATATAGTTAATTGTACCTTACATGAACTTGCAACAAACCAAACAATTCAAGTTCAATGCAAATTTTTACATCTCAGAATCACCAAATTAGAATATCTCCATTACAATAGCCTTAATAGGTCTGACGATTCATAATTATAGTATATCATGTATGAGTACTCATCCTGTATCATATAATGCCCTATCACTAACATGACATGGAGGAAACTGAATCAGTAAACACAGGTTATTCTTCGATACGATCTTATAGGAGCAACAACGAGTAGTTTGATGAGAAGTCAAAAGTCTTTGCTACCATCAAGATTTATGTCTGCAGCCAGGAATAATGAACAGTGGAAGGGTTTAGTATATGTAAATGACAACAGTCAAGAAAGAATCAGAACATAGACATGGGAACTTTCTTTAGTTTTTGCTTGCCTTGTTAGAAATATTGTTGGATAACCAATCAAGACCTTCATAGAGTCCTTCACCAGAGGTAGCACAAGCCCGTTGGATGTACCTGTTCAGGAGAGTTCATCATCAAATTAGTGGTGTTTAAGCAGTTAATTTTGTGGTTGCAGGTGAATTTATTGGGATTCAAATTAGATGAGATATTCTATCAATTTTGCTGTACACTTCCAAGTTTCCGTCTAGTCAATTGTTTTCCTCCTTCACTACATATGCAGTTCTTATTGGACTTACCAATTGCGTAGTCGAAGTGAGTGTAGACCAAGTTTATCGGTGATCTCTGCAACACTCATTGCATTTGGAAGGTCTTGTTTATTGGCGAAGACCAGCAGTGTGGCATCACGTAGTTCTTCCTGAAAGAAGAAGGTATGCAACCATAGTTATAATCCATTTTATGCGATTATTTGCACCTTGGCAAGATCTTACAAGAAAACAAAACTAACCTCACTCAACATTCGATGGATCTCATCTCTGGCTTCTAGTATTCGGTCTCTGTCATTGCTGTCTATCACAAATATGAGCCCCTGAGTGTTCTGAAAGTAGTGCCTCCATAAAGGTCGAATCTGTTTGGCACAGATTGGAAACAACACATTAGTTTTCTCACGAGAAGTATTCATGATATTATTCATGGGCTATCTACACAATTTGGATGATAGAAAGCTTTACATGCAAGGCCATGAAATAGTTGCAATAAAAATACTAATACCTTGTCTTGGCCTCCCACATCCCATACAGTGAAGCTAACATTTTTGTATTCCACTGTTTCTACATTAAAACCTGATCCATTGCAAAACAAAATAGTGATCAGTTTGATTTCACCTCCAAATCCTCCTACCTAGAAAAATACTTCGTCGACGACAGTGCATAAAATTTATACCTATGGTGGGTATGGTAGTAACGATCTCTCCAAGCTTCAGTTTATAGAGGATGGTTGTCTTTCCAGCAGCATCAAGACCAACCATTAAAATTCTCATGTCACGCTTTGCAAACAACATCCTTACTAGTCTTGATATGGCCATACCCATTCTTGCGAAGTATCTGACTAAACCAGAAAAAGAAACAGAAAAAGGGAGTGAATTTGACCAACTCACTGAAGAATTCACCCTATGTAAGCTGTGCAGAATTAAAGAAGCAGAGTTATCAGCAGCTCAAGTGATGACTGATGAAGATATTAAAGCTAGAGCTATAAGGCAAGATTTTGAAGAAGAAGAAAGCTAGAGCTATAAGGCAAGATTTTGAAGAAGAATAAAGTAGAGAACTTGAGATAGAAGAATCGGATTCTGATAAGAGCAAGTATGACTAAAGAGAATAAACCTTTATCTTTCTACTACTACTACTACTACTACTAGGCTCGTTTCTTCTTCTTTCGGCAGTAGTGATGGGTTGCTAACCATTTGTCTAGAAGTTGGATGCTTATTGACTTTTGAACGAATTGCCGAAGCATGTACTCGTGGAGCTTCAAGCTTCTCCTAATTTCTATGAAGCACTGATACAGATATACCGATACGGAGATTTGTTAATTTTAAGAAAATGGAGATACGGATACATTTAGATACGTGTAAATTTAATTTATGAGAATTTCAGTGTCATCCCATAGTGTAATATGCAGTAGTCAGTGTGATTGTCATTTTAGTCGACTCAGGTTTAGATCAATTGTTTGCGGGTGGAACGGGCTTAGTACTCGTGAAAATGAGACTGCAATAAAGTGTGCATACAATCACCATGATGCCGATATGCACAATTGCCCGTAACAAATTTGAGCTGAGCAAACAATCAACATGATACCAATATGCGGCTGTGCCTATCACTTGTAAGTAGCATCCTTCACATGCGGTCCCTTTTAATTTTCCAGTGTCCACAAAATATCTTTCCTTTCTCGCTCCAATAAGTTAGAACTGAGTTCTTGTTTGCAAAACAGAAAAGCTAAAAAGAAGATCAAATGGTTGTTCTCACCCACCAATTTATACACCCTTTCCGTCTTCCTCCTTCACCATCATCAAGAATCACTCTAAAAACTAAACACAACTCCATCATCATCACTTCCTCATCTTCACCCATGGACCCTCCTCCAAAATTCATAGATTTTCCTCATCTCTCAATCTCAACCAAAAATCTCATGGTAGACTTGGTTTCAAAAACGGAGAACACCCTTTCTCCTAATCTTCTCCCTTCTTCTCTTCCCCCTGAAGTTCAATACTTTCAAAACAGCTCAGCTACTTCTCAAGGTTGTCTTCATATCAGGTCTGGCACGAACAATTCACAGGTACGTTCACATATTCCACCATCATTTCTGTAATTTAACTTACTAATTCTTGTATCAAACCAATAAATGACAACCCTTTGATTCATTTTTGTTTTGTGAACACTTGAAGGTGGATTGTGTACTTGGAAACTGGATTCATTGTGAACTTCCAAACGGAGGGGCATTAGATATTACAACTCTTACTGCTTATCTCAACAGTAACACAGATGCACCACGTTTTCTCATTGAATTCATTCAAAATTCTCCGAAATCCCTCATTCTAATTCTCGATTTACCACCTCGGAAGGATGTAGTGATGAACCCTGAGTACCTAAAAACATTCTACGAAGAAACCCAATTGGATGAATCTAGGAAGAAACTGCTGGAACTATCAGAAATCCGATCTTACATTTCTGCTTCATTATACCTTCGAGCTCTGTCATCTCCTACAGCTATATCCGTTACCATCGACTGTGGTGAATCAGGTGGAGCCGCACGTTTGGAAGAGATTATACGTGATCATGTTGGACCGATTGCTAAGGATATGTTGGAGGTTTGGTTGAATCAGTGTGTTTGTACAGAGAGAGGAGTAGATGAATCGGAAAAGGTTGAATTGATGAAAAGAGATGTTTTGATTAAGAAAAAGACAGTTGAGGTGGATCTTGCTTCTAGTTTACCGAGATTGTTTGGTCAGGATGTAGCTAATCTTGTGATCGAAGCAATTTCGAAGGCTTTTGATATCTTGTAATGATAATAAAACCATTTAATGATCCTTGTAATACCGCTCCATTAGTCTTCATACATGATCTATTTTAACAGATTTAACAGCTTGAATATAGAATATAGCAACATCGCAATCTGGAAGCGGAGGTATGCATGTCACTTGCTCGCACTGTCACACAAAATCTCCGGGTGATGGCATTCAGCCTAATCTGGACTCCAAAGGATTTCCAGACTGTGATGAGAGCCGCCACACCAGTATAACACCATCCATGTCAACATGCAAGTAACTAGAATGCACGTTAGTTTGCAGCAGCCGGCACGGTTGTTTAATGTTTGAAGACCAATTCCAAATCAATATGCAAATTCCTATGATCCCTATGAAAACCTTTCCCCAACCACTTTCTTTTTTATTCCATACCTTCAAATTTCCCACAATATATTCTCATATACCAGAATGTGTGGGAATTTCTAGCTGGTGCAACTTGCTTCACAAATTCTAAGGACGAGAAGATGAATGAGTAAGTGATACTAATCATCAACATCAAATATGAAGATCAACAAGAAGAAAATAACATCATTATCAACATCGGGGACACTAGGTACGAATAATATCATGAACGGTTCGTTTCTGGTGTATGTAGGAATAGAAAGAAACTTATATGAGCTACCTTTGTTTTATCTTTCTTTTCCAATGGTTCGGAAACTGCTCGAAATATATGGAAAAGATTTCACGAGTATATCAAAAGGATGTTCTATAGATATCAACTGCTCGGTCCAACAGTTTGAAAGTATAGTTCCACAAGGAAATTTAACGATGGCAGACATCTGTAGAGAATTAAAATACGACGGGCGACTGGCGATTGCTTTGCTTCCCGAGGTGACCCGGATCTAAGCAATTTCATGCAAGATCATTTCTTATGTTTTGTTCTTATTGCTTCTTTTATGGGAGATTTAAAAGTTTAAGGAAGAAGAGATTACAATGTTTGGGGGTCTTATTGTCTGTACATTTTACTTTTCAGCTCTTCTATTCCAGGAGGTCTTATTGTTTGGCACATTTTACTTTATTTTTCTATCACCAGCTCGTTTGCAGTTATCAATTTGAGATATGCTACTATTCCTTTAAAAATAGGATGAATCACTTTACCATACTGGAGTTGACATAGACGATCTGTTGTATTGTCTGGCTTTGCGCATAATACTCTGGTTTTCACTGTTGAGCTAAAGTTTCATCGATTGGTGCTTGCTTCAAAATACACTGCATATCTTATCATACTCATTTATGCTATGTCAAAAATTATGACCGTCTTTTGGATAGAAGTTAGACACATCAAAAATCAAAAATTGAGCAATTCTGACATTGTTTATCAAATAAAGAAAGAGTAATTCTGACATAAGTAATGTTCATACTCGATAGGCAACATAACACTGCAATACCAACACATTGACAAAGTCGGAACGCTGACAAAAACATTGTCTTTCATTGAAACACCGAGTGAGACAGATGTACCTTTACCCAAGATTCGTTCTTAGGCGATGAAGGTTCTTTTTTCACACCCAAAATCAATACATGAATAAGAATACATGAGAATAGCTTACAAGTATTTACTCTTAGAAAGTACTCCGTATCATACATAAGAACCTCACTGCTAATCAATTACTAGAGGCAGATTGGAAAATGAATATTGCTGTTAGAACTCCTACCAAACCCGTAACCCCCAATGCTACTGTCGGTAATGGTGTTACAAGTCCAAAATTCTGCACAATCAGTTTAAACAGTTTCTTGTGATTAAGCAGTATTCCTCCAAAATGAAAGCACTCTTGTCAACAGAAAACCAATCACCAAAATCTTTCAATTCTTACGAATAAAAACCAAGGACTTGAATAGATACAAAAGAGTACTAAACTTTGCATACTGATAACTTGAAAAAACAACTTAGAAAGTTCCTTAATACCTCTAAAAGTCCCTTGCCAGTTGATATTTCAACTGCGAGAGCAACTGCAAATCCAATCATTGCAAACCGTCCAAGCCATACAGCCAAACCATTGTCATCTTTTGCACTTTGTTCACTTCTAATAGAAACTGATTTTGATCTTAACTCAGGCTTCCTTTGAGATGAAACCTTCCATACCACTGAAATAGAAGAAAAATCATACCATTTGCCTGTGTTAACTAACGAGTAAAACTGCAAAAGTATCTGAAACGTGAACCTGAGCAAGAACATTTAGCAAATGGAAAATAGTGAACTTGACTAATTTACAAAACAGCAAAATTATAAATTGTCTCATACGTTAAGTGAAAGTATCACTTTGCATCGCAAAAAGAAACACCCATCACATTCCTATGTTCATCGTCCCAGGGTGGAATCTGCAAAATACTTCTTTCTCACTATGTTACAGCTAGAAACACATCACACTTACTGTACCCAGATAATATAGACTGGAGGTTATGCATACACTTTATTTGTGTAAGTTTGCAATCACTCAAAATTTTCTCACTATTCATCACTCAAATTTTCAAGAAATTAGCACAGCCAAAGTTTAGTTATTGAAACTTCAATCAAATCTGAATCCACTGAGCCAAGCAAGCAAATTGATAATATTGCTCTTAACCACATAACTCCATCATCTATCAGCTTATAAACAATTTAATAATCTCGAGATGCTGCCCAGAAATAAGTAACAATCTAATATACCATAATGACAACTTTTGTGGTAGGAATAAAGAAATCTAATATACCATAATGACACCTTTTGTGGTAGGAATAAAGAAATTGGATATAGACTGAAAGAGCTTGAAAAAAGACTGTAATGGTGGGAACAGAAAATGGAGAAATTAGAAGAATCTTATGAAAATTACTTACAAAGAGGAGAGCAGCCCTGGGTGAAAGAACCCGCACCGCTTGCTAAACTGGATACTGGAATTCGTGTGACAGCTCTTGTTTGGGTTGTAGATTTCAAAGCATTAACATCTGCAAAAGAAGAATTAAGGACCAGGTATTCTCAAATTATTAAACAGAACGAAGCGAGGGATAGAGAATTACAGTAAAGAGAAGGCGAGACGGCATGAGCTTGAGCCATTGTTGGTGAAGAAGAGATTTCAGCAAATGCGAACACACCTCTGAATTCCTATCTAATACCCAAACGAGTAGTTGTATAATGAAAACGTGTTGTTATCTCCTTCTCTCACTTAGTTCTAAGGAAAAAAAAATGTTATTCTCAGCCAGTCTTACACTCCCTTGACACCCTATGCTATTTTTTGTATTCTTTGTTGGTGACATTTTTGGAGTTTTTTTTCTTCAAAATAGTACTACAGGTACCAAAAGAGAAATCACCAGAATCTTGATTAACAAGAGATTGATTTATAAAAGAACAGATGCAAAGTGTTCAAACGGTAGTTGTACGAATCAAGTAAATCTTATTGGATGGCAGTGCTAAAAAACTTGATCACAACTCTTTAACTGAGAGCTAGTACTTTATCTACTTCAAAACACTATTACTACTACTCCACAACACTACTTTTATGTTGAACATTTTTGAAATGAATTCCAAAATTGAGCAATTAATCAAACACCAAATGAAAAATACTGCAAAAATCCAAACCTATATAATCTATAACTTGAGGTAAACAAACTCTTCAATAGCTGGGATGTCGCCGATTTTCTTTAGGGTTTCCTTGCTGGGTTGATCATCAACACCAATTGCCATTACGGCATGTTTTCGGGGTGCAACCCTACCAACACTCATGAAACTGACGTTGACGTTTGAATCACCAAGGATGCTACCAACAGTCCCAATCATACCCGGTTGATCAACTTGCCTGCAAAGTATAAGACTTCCTTCCATACTTACATCGACTTCGAATGATCCCACCTTGGTGAAATGTGGTATCCCATCTTTCACCATACCTTCAACTTTAATTTCTCCACTATCTGACATGGCACTCGCAAACTTTGACTCAACGTTAGCAATCTGAACCTGGATGTATTCAAGTGGGTTTTCAGGTGAACCATCAAGCAGGATTCGCTCCTCTGCAATTCTCAAGCCTCTCTGTTTGGCAGTGAAATCAGCATTCACTAAATTCACAAACACACTGGAGATTGGCTCAATCACTCCCTTGATGATCATGGCACGCAGTAGTCTAGTGTCTAGATCATCAGGAGCTCTGGCAGAGGCGTAAGTCACCTTCACTGATTTAACACCACTTCCACCTGCAACCAACTGCACGGCGAGTCTGCCAAGCTTCTCTGCCAGCACAACATATGGTGCAAGCTCAGAAAGAACCTGTTATTCATGTTGCAATTGTGAGACAAACATTTTTCTTCTGAATGGTAAATATGAAGTATATATACACATGAATCAGACAATAAAACTACTGGATCCAACTAGGAGACCTTAGTGTAGAATGTGAGAATTATATAAAGTGGTCCAAAGAAGTGTTTCGCTACATTCACCATAATTCTCCATGCCATGAATTCAATCCAACCAATGATTTTGTTTCAAAATAACAAGGAATGGTGCCCAAATAGGTTAATAAACAACTCGTAGCAAACTTCCTCAGTTTAGACCTTAGGTATAAGCAAAGAGGAATATCGAGTATACAGAGGAGTGCAGGCAGAAATGAAACTACAGGAAACTTACTGATGATATATGCACTTCTAACGAATAACTGCTATTAATATCGTGGGTCCCTAGAAAGGCACCATTAGCAGTAAGTTTTAAAAACATACCTCAGCGGGAACCATGGGAGCATTGACTGCAGTAGCAGCAAGTTCTCCTTTCAAAGCTCCAACTACAGCTTCAGCAATTTCAATGGCCACACCTTCCTGCAAATTAAACAGTTTAAATAACACACTGGAAAAATACATGATGTAAAATTGAGCATTAACAATGACACTTCTTGTTTTATACGTACTTGGGCTTCCATGGTACTGGCTCCAAGATGTGGAGTTGCGGTTACGTTTTCATGTTGTATCAGTGGGCTGTCTTTAGAAGGTGGCTCGACGGTGAAAACATCAAGTGCTGCCTGAATGAGCAAAATAAATAAAGATCTTAAACATTAGTTATTGGTCCTCTACAGTTGAGTGATTTAGGAATTATGCTTCAGGTGAAGTTGAGAATAACCTGAGCAACAATTCCAGCATTGAGTGCCCTGACAAGAGCTTCTTCATCAATAACACCACCACGAGCAACATTTATGATTCGAACTCCTTTCTTCATTTTTGCAAAAGTTTCGTCATTCAGGACCTTGGATGTAGCAGGGGTAAGAGGCATGTGCAGGGAGATGAAATCTGCAGTTGCTAGGGCTTCATCAAAAGAAACCAACTCTACACCTACTGCACGAGCACGGTCAGCAGGGGCATATGGATCGTGTGCAATCACATGCATACCAAGACCCTTGGCACGACGCGCAACTTCTGAACCAACCTTTCCGAATCCCATCACAGCAAGTGTTTTGCCAACAAGTGACACCCCAACATATTTGTTCCTTAGCCACTTTCCTGGTTTCCACAATCAAAACATGTATGATATTTCAGAAAATGCTTTGATGGTGTAGAAGACAGCAAATTTTAATAAGCTGAATTTATACACCATATCAACTCAATGGTTAGGCTCCCAAGCAAAACACCAACATTTTTGTTGCGCAGACTCAACTCTCATGTGTTACTTCAGTGTCTTATAATTGAGAGTGGTGTAAGTGATGGGATTACATGGAAGAAACAAACAAAGTAATCTCAATTGTGTAATGTGAGTATGAAGAGATAGGAAATGAGGAATAGATTACCCCAACCAATCAGTCACTTAGCTGAAAGAGCTAACACAAAAATCTACTTTCAATTATGTTCTGCCGACTAAGAACTCGCTTTAATGAAAACTTGGGGAGTTCTACCATATACAACCTTTAGTCTTCCTTAAACACATAATAATGAAAATTAGTCATGTCACATGAGTGACTTAACTGTACTAGATCAATGCTTCGGAGCACATCTCCTAAGCAAAGTGGAATCTGCTAACTGCCTAACACAGGGCTTACAACAACATAAATTGCAAGATGAGATGATAACACAGGAGAAAATTAGGGTTTCCAAGCAACCTGCATATTAGCCTGGTCCACATTTTTAATTTAGAAGAAGACAATTCATAATACCTATTAGTCCTCTGGCAAACTTTCAATCCACTAAAATCAAACACAGACGGTTCTTAAAAAATCCAGGCTTACTATTCTATTCAAAAAATAAATAAATTAAAGGATCAAATCAAATTATAAAATCCATAAGGCCAAACTTCTTTGAAAAAGGGCTTAAAAGACAAGATTCATAGAATAAAAGGGGCACAAGCTGTTTGAAAAAATGCCAAAAACAGAATATACCAAAAAGAATCAAAAGTTTACCTGCTTTAACAGAAGCATCAGCCTGAGCAACATTCCTAGCCATGGATGTAAGAAGTGCAATACCATGTTCAGCAGCAGCAACAGTATTAGCAGTAGGTGCATTAACAACTAAACAACCATGTTCAGTAGCAGCAGATAAATCAACATTATCAATCCCTACACCAGCTCTTCCAACAACCTTTAATCTACCACCAGATGATTCAAAAACCTCGCGACTAACTTTAGTACCACTACGAACAATTAGGGCATCACAAAGAGATATCTTAGTACAAAGTTCTTCTTGAGTCAAGTTATATGAACAATCAACATTAGCAAACTCTTTCAATAGGTCAAGACCTGCTGCACCTAACTTTTCAGCAACAAGAACTGTTGGTTTTGCATCCATAGCCATAACTACAAACATTTTTTCTAGCTTTCTTGTTTGTTGTGGAAATGATGTGAAAGCTGATGGCATAGATACCTTCCATGAGAGTGATGGGTTTTTCTTAAGATTTGGTGTTGATAGAAGACTTGATATTGAACTAGCCGCCATGGTTGAGTTTCTTTCTCTCTACAAAACTCTGCTGGGGTTTTCTTAGAGAGAGAGAGGGTGGGGAAAATGAAGATGAGAAAGCAATCAGATCTGAAATATATTTGATTTTATGGCAAGGGCCCGAAGGCCGTATGTTAAATAAACCCAAAAGTACCAAAAGTGGAGTCCCTTTGGAACTTGACCACTTTTCCACGTCCATGTTCATTGATGTTTTCTTAATATGGTGGGCTGAAATGACGGAAAACCAAATGTATACCAGAGTAGGTGACCGTCTTAATCAAATGTACTAGTCGTAAGCCCGTGCGTTGCACGGGTCCATATGATCTGCCAAA
>JAJJMA010102626.1:0-18819 GCA_023529015.1 Papaver nudicaule | reverse complement strand
GAAGTCATGGCGTGTTTATCCATGGTATGTCAGACCATCCTGAGCTTAGGATAAGGTCTGTTTAAGCCTGTTTAGGCTGTTGTATGCTTCTCAGAGAGCTCTGGACAGGCCTAGAGCTTCGATATTCCTGAGATTTTCATTAAGACTCGGATGTTGAGTCGTATTAAGAGGAAATCCATGAGGATGCGTCTGTTAACTCTTCACCATGTACCATTGAGCGATCTGGTTCTGATGCCGAGGAATTCGAGGCGATGTCGACATGAAGCAGATTAATGGGTTTAATGTGCTGGTGAGATTATCAGTACTGCACTATGATATCATCCTCTCCACCGGGAGTTATAAGAGAGAACTCATAGAGAGTTTATTCAGCTTGTAGAACGGGTTGCATTCGGAGCTATAGAGATGTGCCTGAATAGGCAATTGCACTACGATATCATTCTCTCCACCCGGGAGGCTATAAGAGGGAACTCGTAGAGCTATAGAGATCTGCCTGAGTAGGCAATCGCTTCTTGGAAAGGCATAACATAAGGAGATTTACGATTTTATCTCTTCTCCATTTTTTACCATCTACAACAGGTTTAACACCATTCATCTAAGTACACTTTAGAAGATCTGTTATGTATTTTTGTTGGCTGAGAACAATTGAAAAGCCTTGTTTGATAACCTCCACTCCTAAGAAATAACTTAGTACACTTAGGTCTTTAACTGAAAAAACTTAACTTAAATCAGTAATAAGCTCGGTGATAAGAGATGAATTGGAACCTGTTACGATGATATCATCAACGTAAATCAGCACATAAGTAACTCCCCCTTCTGTGTGCCGTATAAACAAAGAGTTGTCTGCAACCGAGCCTTTGAATCCCAAAGCACAAAGATGAGAGCTTAACTGAGAGTACCATGTACGAAGTGCTTGTTTCAAGCCATAAATAGATTTATTTAGGTTGCAAACATGTGTAGGGAAGTCTGGATCGACATAACCTTCTGGTTGTTTCATAAATACCTCTTCAGTTAGCACACCATGCAAAAATGCATTTTGAACGTCCAATGGACGCATTGTCCAGCCATTCGAAACTGCAATTGATAGTTACAGTCGAATTGTACTTGGTTTAATCACAGGACTAAAGGTCTCAGCATAATCAAACCCTTCTCGCTGCTTAGACCCTATTGCACAAGTCGTGCCTTGCGTCTGTCCATCTTGCCATCAGATGTCTGCTTAACACGATAAACCCATTTAGAGCCGATAACATTCATCCAATATTCATACAGAACTAGACTCCAGGTACCATTCCGTATATGAGCATTTATCTCATCATCCATTGGTGGTCTCCAAACTGGATCTTTTGAAGCTTCTGAGTAACAGGTTGGAGCCATAAATTCTGCATCTTCCAAAGGATGTTTAGTTGTCGTAAGGCACATCTTCTTAACTGGCTTAGTAATACCATCTTTTGCCCGTGTTCTCATAGGATGTCGTTGAGTGATTGGTTGTGATGGAGCATTTGTAGTTTCTACTAGCACTGTAGGTTCAACAACATCTGTATGTACAACTGCAACATTAGTGTCATCAACTGTGCTCAACGGTATACTTGTACTTGTACCAGGATTTTGCACACTCATGTCAGATGATATAAGATTTGTAGGAGTGGGTTCAACTACTTTTGAAGGTGTAGAGTGTGTGAGTATATGTAATGGTATTGAAAGTGTATAGGATGTAAGAAGCTTAGTCGATGGCATATGTTGTTGAGAGTTAGGAGAACATACCTGTTGCTTAGCAACAAATGGAAGCTTCTTTCTTCAAACTTGACGTGGCGAGAGATGTAAATCTTGTTGGTTGGTACATGAAGACATAAATAACCCTTATGATGAGCACCATTATACCCTATGACCACACATGGAAGAGACCTTAGTTCTAGTTTGTTTGAGACATAGGATCTTAAACATGGATAACAAAGACACATGTATACCTTCAGAAAAGAAAAATCTGGTTTCTTGTTGTATAGCAACTCAAGTGGTGTTTTTGACTCATACTGTGAAGCTGGTATTCGGTTGATTAGATAACATGAAGTTGTGAATGCATCTTCCCAGTATGACTTAGGCATAGATGCATGAAATAGTAGTGCTAGACCAGACTCTGTGATGTGTCTTATACGCCGTTCTGCAAGGCCATTCTGAGCAGAGGTGTGAGGACATGAAAACCGATGTACGACACCTGAAATATTGAGAAAAGCTGTGAATTTTTTGTACTCTCCTCCATTATCTGATTGGAACACCTTTATTTTATGATCAGTTTGATTCTCTATTAGCTTTTTGAATTGTATAAACACTGGTAAAGCATCTGACTTTCTGGCTAGGGGATAAATCCACGTATAATGTGAGTAAACATCAAGTAAGAACAAATAAAAACGATATCCATTTCTCGAAACTTGGGGAGAAACCCATAAATCAGACACTACCAAGCTCAGAGGCTTGTCAAAAATAAACTCACTAATAGGGAAAGGAAGTTTGTGACTTTTGCTTACATGACAGGAATGACAAAAATCAAACTTCTTATTTAAAACTGGAAGGGAAAAATTCTTGACGACATGAAGAACAATACGTAGCATTGGATGGCCTAAGCGTTGATGCCAAAGAGGGATTGTGGGTGACACAAGAGCTGATGGAGTTGCATGGTTTATCTCTCGCACACCATCAAAGAAGTAGAGCCCATTTTTACTCCTGCCTCGCAACAACGTTTCCTTGGTGTGAAGATCCTTTACAACAAAGAAATTGGAGTGAAATTCAAAATAGACATGATTGTCATAGCAAAATTTTGATACTGAAAGTAAGTTTGTTTGAATTTCAGGCACAAGAAGTATATTGTTGAGTTTGAAAGAATGATTTTTGTGTGTAAAATAAGCATTACCAATATTCTGGATGTGCAGTTCATTACCATTTCCAACTCGTACATGTTTTGTGCCATCATACTCATGACTGATGTCAATGTTGTTGAGATTGGCAGTTAAATGATGTGTGGCTCCTGTGTCTGTCACCCAATTGTTGTCTGCTGCTCCACCTGGTAGAGCTAAATAAGCAGCTGGTTGTCGTTGCTTTGTCGTAGCTTTATCTTCTTTGTAACGAAACCAGCAAAACTTAGCAACATGATTCTTTCTTCTGCAGATCTAACATGGACCAGTTTCTTGATCTTGGGAGTTGTTTGATGGATTCATTCTTGGCTGACGATTGTTGTTTTGGCTGTAGCTTTGATTTCTCTTCAGAACTGGAGCTTGATATGGTCTACCAGTTGAAGAAGAGACAATATTTGCAAGTAGTTGTTCTAGTGTAGCCAGCTGTTGCTCAAGTCTAATATCAAAAGAGATCAGATGAGCATAGAATGAGTCCATATCTATATTCTCAATAGTGTTTAGAGAAGTTACAATTGCATCATATGCATTATCTAATCCACTGAATATGGACTGTTGCGTATCATCTTCATCTAGTGTACTCCCAGATGTTGCAAGAACATCAAAAAGTTGTTTAGATTTATCAAAATATTCATACATAGGACTGTTACCTTTCTTCAGACTATGAAGTTGTCTTTTCAGATTCATCAGAAGTGCCCTAGTTTTAGGGGCATATCTCTTTTACAATGCTTCCCAGACATCTTTAGATGAAGACATTCCTGATACTCGGCCTAAAACTCCTTCTGACAGAGATGACAGAAGCTATCCTATAAGGATTTGATCTTGTTTTTCAAACTTGGTAAATGCTGGATTTGTGACTGCTGGTGCTCCTTGTGTTGTGCTAGGAATAGTTGGTGGTGGTTTTTCATAAGAACCATCCACATAACCTTCTAGTCTATAGCCCTTCAATAGTGTCTTAACTGTGTCTTCCATAGTAAGTAATTGGTATCGGTGAGTTTGATGTTAATCAAATGATTAACATCGATTGCTTGAAGGGTAGTTGTTTCTGGGGTTGTCATTGAAGTGATGAGATTCGCGGAAAGTGTAGTATTGGATCTTTCTGGCTGATACCAAAACAGAATTAAATATTTTGGTGAATGTTTTCCACACATCAACAGGTGGTTTCTATTGCTTTAAATAGTGTTACAGTGTATTGTATTAGGGTTACAATTGTAGTCAATATTGTTAACACAGAAACATAAAAGTCGAGCTGTAGAATAGCTAAGTTGTTTGGTTGTTGTAGACTGAATCCTTAGCTAGAGAGCCGGTCATAGTACACGTATACTTAACAGTCAGAGCCCTTGACAAGGAATTGAAGAAGCTCTGGAGTAAAGCGAAAGAAATTTTACATCAAACAAGAACCAGGTGGGAGTACATGTTTAAGTTTAACGCGCAAGAGGAATTTGATATAATCATGAAGCTACGTCCATGGTTTCTGGAAGGAGATCTCATGATTTTAGCACCATGGAATCCCATGATTCATAAAAATAAGGTGGAACTGTACAACCAACTTTTCTGCATACGGATGTATAACTTAGTGCCAGAGTTTAGAAGGACTGGGAATTTAAAAACAATAGCTGAAGCCATGGAAGAAGTTAACTTGACCCACCTGTGGATTTGTCCCTAAAGGAAAAGTTCAGAAAGCATGAGTGATTTTAGACGTTCGTGATCCATGGAGACGAGGGTTTTGGATGACTAATGCGGTTGGAGAATTGGTTTGGGTTAGATTGTTCATTGAAAAGCAGCCTTATAACATCTGTGATTTTTGTTATGTGGTTGATCACAAGGAATATGAATGTCATGATATAGCACAATTATTACTCCAACAACAAAAAGGTTATCTTTCACCAAATTCTCTTATTGATCCTCCTTCATGGAGTTACCCTGATCTTCGTGGGGGTAAGAAAGTATCACGTCACCTTCTACTACACAGATGATCGTTGCTGATGTCACAACTATTTCCTTTGTACCTGTAACTCATGAAGCTACAAAACCTTCAACATGGCTGCTGGGAGAATCGCAGAAATCTGTAACTCGGCTCAACTCACTGATTTGACTCAGCCAAAGGATAATGTTAGGGTCAGCTGCGACTCGCATGGCATCATCCATATCAGTGTAACACGTGTTGAAGATCAGTAGCAGACACATAATCGGCATGGCAAACGGATAAGGATTGCACCAGATGACCCGGAGAATACCCGCCTGCTTATATGTCCCTCCATCGTCTCTGGAACATTCCAGACTTTACTTAATCCTAATCCAGAATTGGGTCGGGTTATTGAACATGGGTCAACTAGTGGTGTGGGCTATCAACAAAATGTTAATCCTTCACTGCAATAGTTAAGCCTCAACAACCCTCCTTCTCTTTCGTATAATCCTCATCAGTTGCTTCTTCAAGAATATGCATGATTGATTGATCCTAATCCTGCAGCTACTAGAGATTCAGTAATTATTCACCAAACTAGGGGATTCAAGCAACCAATGTCTGTTTTGGTTAGTCAATTTGAAGCTAATCAATCAGATCAAAATATATCTGAAGGAATCGGGGAATCATTTGAGGGTATTAGAGCAATACTTGAGGAGGAATAGCCAACTCCTGATTCATTTAGAACTCTACATGGTACGGTATCAGAACAGAACCACTATAGAGCATTACATGATAAATCTCTCCAACCGGATGCACAGGAATGTTCCTTCTACATTCACTTTTGCATTAACCTAATTTCTATGTTGTTTACCTTATTTCTATCACTGATATAAGTCATCCTTATAACATAATCAGTACAAAAGTGGTTACTTGGAATGTTCAGGGTTTTTGAAAACTATTTACTAGGCCACATCTGAATGATATTATTAGGAAACATATCATTGATATCATTTTTTAAATGGAAACTAAGCTAGATTCAGACAGGGCTAATCAGTTAACCTAACAATACGACTACCCAAACTCTATATTTGTCGATAAGCAGGGTAGAGAAGGGGGTTTGATTTTTCTATGGAAAGACGGTTTCCCTTGTGATTTTGTATCTGTAAAAGATAACATGATACATTTGCTTGTCACCTCTAACCCATCTAAGCATGAATGGCTATTAACCAGTATTTATGGGTCAACTTATGCTTCATTTAAATATACTCAATGGCAATGCATTCAAGATCTATGTGAAAATGTGTTTCAAGCTTGGGTTGTCATGGGAGACTTAAACGTTCATATGACAAATAGTAGCAATACTGCACATCTCTCTTACACTGATAAATTAGTTCATTCTATAATAAGTGCAGCCGGCTTAGCAGATTTAGGATATATTGGGCATCGCCATACATGGACTAACATAACTGATGGGAAGGGTAGTCGTCGAGCACACATAGATTTGGCACTCACTAATTCTCACTGGCATATCTCTCATCCTAACTCTAAGTTACTCCATTTTCCATTTATAGGGTCAGATCATTGCCCAGTCATGCTCATAACTGAAACTGAAATTCAACCCCTTCATTTTTCTTGGAAATTCTACAAGTGTTGGCTCTATGAGCCTACTTGTTTACAACAAATAGCTCATAGTTGGCAGCATATTGTTAAGGGTTCACCAGAATTTATTGTTGGCAAGAAACAATAGTTAACTAGAGTTGAATTATCAAAATGGAGGAAATAAAATTTTGGTAATATTCAACAGAATATAGCTGATATTAAAGAGAAATTGCACTAGCTACAGTCATTACCTTATAATCACCAAACTTGCAAGCAAATTCAGAATACCATTTCAGATTAGAGCACTGGCAGCATATAGAATCTGAGTTCTGGAGGCAAAAGTCACGTGACAAATGGATTAGAGATGCTGATGGAAATACAGGTTATTTCCATGCTAAAGCCAATCGTAGACGCGCTAGAAACAACATCATAGCCTTACAAGATACTCAATGGGGATGACATCATTCTAAAGATGAATTAACATCTTTGCTCAGAACACATTTCTCCACTATAGCTACAACTTCACAACCAAGCATCCAGCAATCGGATTTTGCTTTCATTCATCATATTCTCACACCTGAAGAAAACAATATGTTAGTTAAAGTTCCAGATGCTAATGAGATACTTGCAGCAGTTAAAAGCTTGGCGAGTTGGAATGCTCCTGGACCCGATGGGTTTCCAGCGGTATTTACCAAACTCCATGGGAATTAGTGGGACAGGATATTATCCATATGGTTCAGCACTTTTTCAGCACTAGGAAGCTACCAAAACATATCAACAAAAATAATATTTGTCTGATTCCCAAAACTAAGTTTCCATCTACGACATCTGAATATCGTCCAATTAGCCTCTGCACCAACAGTTATAAAATCATCACTAAACTTCTAGTATCCAGAATGAAGCCAATCATAAGCAAGCTGATTTCTCCCTATCAAGATGCATATGTACCACAACGTCTTATTAACGATAATATTATAATTGCACACGAGCTTATACATTCTATGAAGAAGTCGAAAGCCAAGGCAAGACACATAGCTCTAAAGCTAGACATATCGAAGGCTTTCGACAGACTAGAGTGGTTCCTAATCCAAATGATGAGAAGTTTAGGTTTCTGCGAAGAATGGTGCAGTATCATCTATGAATGTATTTTAACTCCAGTCATTTCCATACTTTAAAATGGGGTTGTATGAGACATTTACCAGCCATCTAGAGGTATACGACAGGGGACTCTTTGTCCCCCTATCTCTTCATTTTATCGATGGAGTATCTCTCTCGGAAACTAGTTACTGCTGAACAGAATCATCTTATAAAAGGAGTTAAAGTTGTTTCTCGTGCACCTTCAGTTAGTCATCTGATGTTCGCAGATGACTTCCTACTCCTTTTTTCAGAGCCGATGATCAGAGCATATCTAATATAATCTTTATCCTCCGCAAATTGGTTCAATATCTAGCCAGATGATAAATTTCCAGAAATCTGCAGCCTTTGTAATTGGAAACATGCCGCATCAACAAAAAATAGAAATTATTAGAAGACTTGGAGTTCAACAATTATGTACTTATGATAAGTACTTAGGCTTACCATTTTTACTAGGTAAGTCTTGACTCTTTCAGGAGCATTCAAGATTCTTTCAAAATAGGCTAAATGGATGACAATCCAAGATTCTTAACAATGCTGGAAGAACAACGATGGTTAAATCGGTCCTGAATACCATTAATTCGCATTATATGGGGAATTCCAAGTTACCTAAACAAACAATCAGACAACTTAATACACTACAAAGACAGTTTTGGGGGGCATAAATCAAACAAGGGCATCCACTTCACATCATGTGACTCATTGTGATATCCTAAAAATCAAGGTGGGCTTGCAATTAGGAAGTTAGAGCAGTATAACTATGCTCTTATCACCAAACTAGCCTGGAGAATATGCATTGAACAAGATAAATTGTGGGTTCGGATTTTAAAAGCAAAATATTTCCCTTATAATGAGTTTCTACATATTCATGATAAAGCCACAACTTTATCTTGGGTTTGGAGAGGCATTGAGACTAGTTTATCCATAGTTCAGCACCATCACATATGGCTTGTCAGAAAGGGCACTAAGATTCTTATCTGGTATGACAACTAGGTACATGGTCTAGACAATCCACCTACACCAAATTCTAACTATAAGGAACCAGTTAGGTTTGTATATATAGCTGACTTGACGATAGCAGGTTATAATCAGTGGAATACTAGTCTAATTAGGAAACTCTTCGACTCTAGAACAACTTCACTTATTCTTAAAATGTATCTTCCAGAACAAGGAGAGGATCAACTCATCTGGACTCCTAATAGATCAGGATAATTCTCTATCAAATCATCATATAAAGCTCTAACTGCCACTACACAGCCTACTCATAATCAGTGAAGCTTTTCATTTGGAAGTGCCTTCGAAATATTGTGCCAACTAGAGCTAGATTAGCCCAATATAAAGATGATATTGAAACTGATTGTGTGCTTTGTGGTGAACATGAGGAGACAATCAATCACCTCTTGCTTCAATGCCATTATGCTTGTAGTATTTGGTTAGGGATGGGAATACAGGTTGATCAACTGATACAAAGCAACATAGCAATACACACCTGGATCATTCAATGGTTCAACACTGATTATCAAGATGCTCATGACAGATTATTATCCACTTAAGTTCACGCTCATTGCTTGGCAGATATGGAGAAACAAATGTGAACTCATGTTTCAACATAAAAAGATTGCACCATATTTTGCTGTTGATTATATTAAGGCTTTTTTAATACGATGTCTTCAGTCTTATGCTTTGCCAGGAAACACTAACAAGCATGATCACAATACTGTATGGAGACCTCCACTTATAAACTATCTTAAATTGAATTCTGATGCTTCATTCAATAAGAATACTGGATATGGACTCACTTTACATGATTTTGCAAGTAACTACAGAGTCATCCGAGGACACTAAGCAAATGGAGGATTAGATGCCGAGGAAGGTGAGTGTAAATCCATCAAGCTTGCCATTCAATGGATTCTCCAGTTGCCTTTGCAGAATACACTTTTTGAGTCTGATAATGTAAACATTGTAAATGGTATCAACTCTGACCAATTTTTTGTTTCTTGGACTAGTCATAGTTTAATCCTAGATATTAGAAGTCTACTGAGCAATGTACAAAACTGGAAGTGTGTACATGTAGATAGAAAGGCTAATGATATGGCAGACACTATAGCCAAAATATGTAGAAAAACCAAAAGATTTTATGTATATTCAGATATCCCTATTAGTCAGCTTAATGTAATCAGGAATAATACGTTATCTTGTAAATCTTTTGCTAAGTAATGTAATGTACTTTTTGCTTCAAAAATAAAAAATAAAAAAAATTGCCGAAGTTGTGTAAGACGTATGTTTTTCGGTGGTTATCCACCTACCAGTGTGACTAAGCATGTTGACACCATGCTTATTAAGTGGACTCGAATCGATAGTAAACTATATTTTGCATGGGCTTCTCATGACAGACACAAGTTGAAATACATACGGTTTGGTGGATTTTCTCATATGGGCTTTACATGAGAAGCCCTTGTAATCTCATTGTTTCTGGTAATCTCTCTTTCTATCTAGATTTTGTTGAAATCACGACGCCAAGATGAATTCCTCGCTCAATTGAAAATTTGTCTCTGTGAGTGAACCCAAGATGGAAGCTGAAAGAATCCCATGTCCAATCTCAGTAAGTATTCTATATTAATGAATCTCATAGGTTAAGTGTTTCATAGATGAGGAAGGATCCCATGACATGGTTAAAATGACACTATCTTGACATTGTGTTGCAATTTTTTTGATAACTCCCAAACGGCTACGAATTTGAAGCTAATTTTTTGGGATCATGTTCTTCTTATAGAGCTCTATGTTCATACCAAAAATGAGCGCATTTCGAGATGTATAACACCACCTTCTACACCTTTGAAAACTAACCGTTGGCTAGTTTTTGATTCAACGGTTAAAAAGGCAATTGTAGATGGTGGTTCTATACATATCGGAATGCGCTCATTTTTGGTATGAGCATAAAGCTTTATAAGAAGAACGTGCTCCCAAAAAATTAGCTTCAAATTCATTGGGAGTTATCAAAAAAATTACGACACAATGTCAAGATAGTGTCATTTTAACCATATCACAGGATCCTTCCTCTAGATAGATTGTCTCAATAAACTCAAAGTTGTTTTTTTGACTTTCCTTAAATCGTAATTGTTTGATAAATTGTCTCATTGAATAGTTCAATGAAAGAGCCATAATCTGCTTTGTAGCACTTGTTTTCTTGTTGTTAATGTAAATTAAAAAAAAAAAATCCCTCTTCAACAACAATGTTGTAGTGATCTTTATTTTTTACTCCGGCAGTACAATAATAATATTTCGGTTACAGTCAACTTGTGCTTCTCATTCAGCTTAAGACATCTTCACTTCTTTTCTTCATGGTAAGCTGTCTCGTGAATAGCACTTGATAGTCTTTTGTTGCATGTTTCTGCCATTAGAATTCGTCAATGTGCAAGATGCTTTATAGGCTAAGCTCTGGTCCCCATTCTAGCTAACACGAGTTATTCATAACACTTTAATCAAGTACACTAATTTTTCCATGTTATTAGCAAATGGCAAACACAAAGTCCGATACCAAAGTTATGCCTTTTAGTTGTTTTTTGTTGGAATTAACACTGTATATGTTGTTTGAACATTATCTGAAACCATTGTCTCTTATTGGTTTCTGACTCCATTACATAGATACCCAAACCAAGATACCAAATTGTGGACTGTGCAGTGGACACCCTAACAACAATCCTCAACTATGTTATAAAAATTATATTTAGAAATGCATCACCGCTGCAATTGTTTATACAAAGTTAGACTACTAACATATATATTTTCTCTAGTAATTCAACAAGGAAAACAAGAAGAGACTTTTTAAGAAAAAATAGAGAAAGATCCAAGTTCACAAACCGAGAAGTAGAGAGAGCGAATCAAGTTAAATTCGATATAAGCAGAGGAAATTGAGAGACTCACATATTCTTCCGCTCACATCCTTGCCAGTTGCCACCACCCAGTTGAAATTATATGATAGAGAAATCTCTAGTTATTTTGGAATGTCTTGTGACATGAAAATGGTCCCTGAAATCCCTACCACATAAGGTATCTTCCCATATTCATACTACTAAGAAAAAAAAAAAAATTCTAGTATAGTGAATGTGACATTTAAACCTACACTAATTATGCAAACTTAATGATAAGATAGTTTATAATCATTGTTTAACGTTTAGCCTTACATGAAATGAAGTCTTATCAACAAGAGTGTTAACGAAGCATAAGTTCAACCTTATTCAAATTTTAAGAGAAACGCAAAGGTTATTTCATCGCACCCCTATGGTTACTTAATTATACTTTGACAGACTAACGGAACTTGCAGTCAAAAAGAAAACAAATTGACCAGCAGAATATATATGTTCCGAAGGGGAGATTAGTGTGGAAACATCCGAAGCCATGTCTTTCAATTTGGTTATCTACAATAAGAACTCCTTGAGAGCAATACGTTGGTATGTGACCTAAACCTAAGCAAGTGTGAGGATGTATCTCAAATACTAGAAATAATAACATCAAAAGACCAAAATTCTGGAGGGGGAAACATCAAATTAGTCATAAAACTTAAAAGGTGTTTATTAGTGTATTATAAGGTCAACATCGCAATGACATCAGGAACATGAACCAAACCCCCCAATCAAAACTACAGAGACAAGAAGAACAGAATCTTCCCTAAATTTGGCCCCATGAATGAGTATTTGGCCCCATGAAAAAATAATTCCGACGAATTTTATATGAGAAAATTAATTTTTAGTCCTAAAAACCGGAACCGGATTAGGCTATAGTCCTGGTTCAAATGTAATTATCCCCTAGTCCAAAACCTAGCTAAATTACCCGGATACCCCTAACTTCTCAAATAGGCCTATCAAATCCAAATTCCCATTCCTCGTTTATCAGATCAAGCTTCTCACTCACGATTCTTCACTGTACCTTCTCCTTCAAATCCCAGGATTTAAATTCATTACACATTGATGATTGCAAGTTTGTGAAAACAAAGAAATGGATTCTTCTTCCCAATCGGGAGGAGGAGGAAGATACGAAAACCTCCGTATCACTCGAACAACTTCAGCAGCTTCGTCTACTAAATCCGATCCAAACACACCGAAAATCACACCATCACCATCAGCAGCATCATCATACGGTGCTAGTGGAAGTCAGAATCTGTCTTCAATTCTAAACAATCCACGCAAATCAACTTCCGCTTACGGATCTGATTCGTCTTCTTTGTTTACTGATTCGAGAGAAGAAGAAGATGATAAGATGAGTGATTCAGATTCTGATTAGCTGTTAGGGGAAATGCTAGCAAAAACAACTAAGAAGCAACCAGGTAACTTTTTTTTTTGTGTTGATTTATGTTTTATTTGCAGTACGTAATATGTACTGCCTTAGAAAACTTCACATCTCATGTGTTTATTGGCAGTACATAATATGTACTTCTTTAAAAACCTGTGTGAGATGTGTTTATTGGCAGTACGTAATATGTACTGCTTAAAAAACCTGTACGAGATGTGTTTGTTGGCAGTACGTAATATGTACTGCTTAAGAATATCCCAAGTCGGATTTCTAGCAATACATATTATGTACTGCTTAACATATGTACTAACAGTACATATTATGTACTGCTTAAAATCCTGTGTGGGTATGTGTTTATTGACAGTCAAATTTCAACAGTACATAACATATGTACTGAGCTCAGTACATATTATGTGGGTGCATTACATAATGTTATGTACTGAGCTCAGTACATATTATATGTACTGATCTTCTTCTTCATAAATCTATTCTCGAATTCTCTTTTTCAATGTTCTTCTTCCTGAATCCATCTCGAATCTTCTTGTTCTCCTTCACTTCATATCGAATCTTTCACCATTACTCGTTTCTCTCATTATATCATCGCAAAAAACCTAGATCTGAAAATCGCATCATCTAACCGCCATTAATGGAGTGTAGAAACGAGATCTCATGGCAAAATCTAAATTGTTCTTCTTCTTTGCTATCTTTCTCTACCATTATTAGGTTTCTTCCTTCTTCTTTCACTCGGTTTTACTCTCTTTCTTTGTCTCTCTCGTGAATATGAAGAAGAAGAGGGTAATTCGGGGATTTAGAAAACCTTCACACACATAAACCGCCGGTTTCTTCTTTATTTTGGACTAAACACTAAACGGGTTTTTGGGTTGGACTAGAGGCTAAACTATCTAGTGAATAGTGGACTATTCACTAGATTCTACATTTTATATAGCAAAATCGGAAAACTCCTTATAAAAGAAGACTGTTTTACCCTTTCTCAATTAGTTGTTAATTAAGTGATCAAAGTCTAAACAAGATTAATTATTCTTATTATCACATTAAAACAAGATTAAAAATGATCAAACATGATCAAATATGAGAATCACCCAAGTTTTTTTTACCAAATCTTAAATCTGAACAACTCACAATCGGTCTATATATAAAGTTACATAAGTCGATTATGCTTGGGTTCTCGAACAATCGGTATATAATGTTACCAGAATACGCCGATTGTAGTTAATCTGCCCATAAATTTAAACAAACAATCGGTGTACACATACACATTTATTGGCCGATAGTTGAAATATAATCGGTGTAAATTAATGAACATAAAGGACGATTATGTGTACACAGGAGATTCATATACTTTAGCATTCTTAATCGGTGTATCTGAAAACCATCATCTAACGATTTGAAAAAATGGATTTTCCTGGAAGTCAATAATCGTTTTTGGAAAGAAATATTATAGAACTATTGTCAATAATCATTCGATGTGTACACCAAGGTAGACCGATTAAGACATAAAAACTGACAGAAATCTAAGTACACAACCCACATTCATTCACATAAACTAGCAACCAAAGTTAGCATCCTACACAAACATACCAAAGAAGTTTAAAGTCGACACAACCAAAGTTAAACAACAGAACGAACGAGTTTTAAGTCAACATAACCAAAGTTAAACAAGTGTTTTCAAACTATTTAGAGTTTAACCACGACCACGACCTCTTCCACCACCACGAGCACTACTAATACCACCTCGAGCTTTTTATTTGGTGGTGCTTCTTGTGTAGCCTCACCACCGCGACCACCACGACCTCTTCCACCACCACCACCACCACCACGACCTCGTTTAGGTCGTGGTTCTTGTGCATCCTCATGAGCAGCGCTTGTTGTGGCTTCATTCCCCCTTGTCTTGCGCTTTGGCCTCTCCGGTGGTGGTTCTTGAGATTTTCCAAAAAAATCTCCACATCGTTTATTCTCGAGGTTCAACAATTGGTCAATAGCTTTATGCAAGATCCTCTCAGTCCTCTTATCTAGATTACCTTTCACAATCTCTGACTGGAACTCCTTAATCATTTTGCCGACTCGAGGTCTCTGTTTTCAATCATACAACATACACTAAGTACATATATATAATGATTAAACTTAATTGGACACAAGCGAATACTTACATATACATCGACGGCTTCTCTTGGATCAGCAATCAACTTTCTCTTTTCAGGGCGTATGACATGAGGATGGGAACACATCTTCAGCCACTTCATATACTCAGGGTCGACCCAATCATTCAGAGAGATAGGAGCTGGAAGATGAAGCAAACGCTCACCTCGTTTGTCCCAATCAGTGGATGTACAAGGAGGTTTGTGCACAATGTCAATTGCATGAGGATAGGCTTGACTTTTTTTATCTAAGTCACCCAATCCGAACGCTGTCTCAAATGGTTCCTTTTGTACACCACCACATTGACGAGCCACTCTCGTCGGATTGTAGAAAACATACCCGGTGGGGTGAAACAGAGGTCTAAAGTACCTTTGTATGCGGTTACTAACAATCTTTCCTTCTTCTCTCCTTTTAATGTAAGGATCGAAGACAACTTTCTCGACAGGCAAGTTGTCCAATCGAGTCCTAATCTCAATCAAAGTTTGTTCTTGTCCTGAGGGCTTCCCGTTGTACATGTATTTGCTCCCTAGATAGTCACCCTCTTTCCAATTAGGGTTCGGCTGCGCCCTTTCGGCAAACTCTGGGAAGTGCAAATATATGAACGCCTACAAGTGAAGCATGGGAATATAAGATACTAAGTATACTACCACAAATAGGATGACGACAAATGAATGCACATGGATTACCTGAAGTATAGGCATACTGCCCCCAATTTGATCCTTCTCCGCCCTAGAAGCTTTTCTCATCTAATTCAACAAGAATGCTAGACACAGTGCCCCATGAGATCTCATTCAACCTATCCAAGTCAGCCAAAAACTGCACATACGTTGCATTCACCCGAGAACCATATGTATCGGGGAATATGACACTTCCCAAGATGTAGAGAATGTACGCAGTGGCTGTCGCAGTGACCCGCTTGGGATCCAATTTGCTCTCCTCATGAAGCCGCAGAGTCCCCTTGAATTGGTCCCTCAGAGATTTCAATTGGAATGTCTTCGACCTTTGAACTCCAGAAATCATCTCTGAATCGGTCTTCGCCTTGTCCCAACCGAATTTAGCTTCGGTAAAAGCATAGATAAGCTTCCAGTCAAGGTCCTTGGCGAAGGCGGAGACCTCGGGTGCGCCTTCCACGTCCTTGAGGAAGTCCATGTCCTTGGTAAAGCCGATGCTCCTAACTGATTTGCCTGTAATCTCATGAGCATCATCCGGAGTGATGGTCTTCTCGCCAAACCAGAAGTGCATAGAATCTGTCTCCCCATAATACCTTTTAACGAAGGAAGAAACAAGCGGTTTGTCATATCCAATGGTGGAAGTACTGGCAATGGCAGGATACAACCCCGAGTTCTTGAGGATCTCGACCACTTGAGGGGCTTCACCGCTAGCTAACCACTCCTCAAATGCTTTAGGATCCTCATGGCGTTCACCTACCCTTTCCAAGGGCCATTTGTCCATCTTTCCCGACTCCGATTGGTGTTTGAGAAGACGTATTGCATCCTCGTGGTCCTACAAAACATATCAATGTTTTGTAACATACCAACGATTATGGAGTCACAGGAAAATCAAGATTTGTATACTACATTATTCGGCACACTAAGTCTTAAACATAAAACGATTATGAAAGGAAGAAATAAACGGTGAACATGTTTATGAATATTAACCGATTAAATTCTGGCTCAAATCAGTCGGTTTATTCACATGGAAACAATCAACGATTAAGGCTAAGAAACTTTGGGAATGTTTAGACTGAAAAATTAATGCAATCGGCTTAAATAAGATAACATATATAACGAATAACAACTGCTATCGGCTTACTAAACACAAAAGAAGAAACGATTATGGCATAATTCTTTCGTTGATTATTCATACGAAATTGTAACGATTGTGCCCTAGAATTCGAAAAGGCAAATTTCTAAAATTTAGAGGGAAAACTAATCGGTTTATGTTCAATTGAATATAGAACGATGGAAAATAATCGTTTTAAAATCATAAAATATACAACGATTGTTGATCCGCTGTAGTTTCAGAAGATGAACACGATGAACAATCATTGGATTTTGACACTAACATAGAACGATTCTGGGTAACAGTTGCGAACTGTCGGGTTGAAAATCATCAAATTCGAGTGAAAAAGCAACCAAATTTCAAATGAAATACCTCATTCTCATCACAAGGGGTGGGCTCTTCTTCTTCTGCTTCTCTTTAAGTGCTTGTAATTCTTCTTTACTCGCTCTCCTCGTTTTCGGGTTCGATGAAGAAATTTGGTAAACTTTGTCTACGTCGATTCCTGATTCTTTGAATGTTCTAGGGTCCGGTCCTTTGTTCTTTTCTCGTTCCATCGCGTTTTATAGAAATTAATCGTATTTTTTTTTAGAAATCGTCGATTAATCGACGATGTTTGGTTTTGAAAATAAAATGAAAATGAAGTAGAAGAAGAAGAAGGAAGAAGAAGAGAATCGGTTTATGTTTTAGGAAATGAAATGGGAAAATTATTCTAAGGTCCAACCCATGGGTTACCCATAATAGTAAGCCCTGAATTAAAAAAAGTTTATTATTAGGCCCTGAGTTTTAATAGGAGCTGAAATGGCAAGAATAACCTTGAGTATATAAGCACCTAAACCTACCTTTCTCTCAGATAGAGCATATTTGTTTCCAGGTTCAGAGAGAGAAACAAATCTCACCGATGAAACAAAAAAACGAGATCTCAACGGAAAGAAAACTCAGATCTCGAATCATAAGAGGGAGATCACTAAAAACGAAGAGGAACAAACCATAACAGGTATATTCGTTTGATTTAGGTGTTGTTTGGTTGCTTTTCATCAATTTTCTGGTTTTCATTGACTCGAATGCTACGCGTGATTTTAATTAAGAGTTATATACTTCTATTTTGTTATTTTTTAGGGTTTCGCAGAGATCTCAGCTTCTTCTTCTTAAATCTGGAAAATGAAGATCATTAACAAAGATCTAAATTGAAAGGGGAAAATCATACAGACGCGGTAAAAATAGGTAAACCGACCTTCAAACTTCGATTCAGAGTTGATTCAGTTGTTTTTGTTAATTTTCTGATGTTGATGTTGAATATTCTTCTTAATTTTTACTCCACAAACTGTGATAGTTTATGTTCAGATTTTTGGTATCTTAAATTGGTATTTTTGGATTTTTATTGTAGTATGAATTTGGTTAATGTAGATTGTATTTTGTTGTTCAATTTTGAAATGTTGTTGTCGTTCACTAAGTTTACTGTTCTACACTCCAATTAAAGAGTACAAATGTCTACATATTGGACTTATTGTTGGTGATGTTTGTGTACTATTGTTGTTTAGTTATAAACTAATGCCTCATATATCTTCAGGTATTTATTAAGGTAGAATTTTGTGTACTGTTGGTGGTAAACTAGGCCAATTTGGTGGCAATAATCCCCAAATTTGTTTAAATGTTTGCATATGAGGTTTGGAGTCTCAATCATTGTATAAAGTTATTGTGTAATCAACAGCTACACATGCATATTGCTTGTGTAATCAGCTGTTACACATGCATATTGTTTGTGTAATCAGAAACTACACATCCATGTTAGTATGTGTAGTGCCATATAGAGCTTGAAGTGGCAACTATGCCTACTCATAAGTCCAGCACAGAACAGTTTTCCTCTACCTATAATTCGAGTAAAATTTTTCCAAGTTAGCATGTGTACCAAAAAATTACACAAGCAAACTAGCATGTGTAACTGTTGGGTACACATGCATATTGCTTGTGTAGTCAGCTGCTACTCATGCATATTTCTTGTGTAGTCAGTTGCTACACATGCCTATAATGCTTGTGTAGTCAGATGCTACACATGCA
>JAJJMA010102622.1:2642-17039 GCA_023529015.1 Papaver nudicaule | reverse complement strand
TCCTCTTCAAAAAGACCAGATAGAGCACGTAACAATGATGTATAATGAGTATAGCTTTTCCTGAAGCGTTTGGCTTTGTCTTCATGGAATAAAGCTTTCTTCCTTTCGTAATCGATTTTATACAGAAAGTACTTCCTCAATTTAGTATATCCATCAATTGTTTCTCTCGAGTTAATAGCTTGAGTCTCTGGATTTGGATACTTGTGGAGGTAATCCAAGGTTTCTGCAGGAGTCCTCTTTCTCTTGCTTGAAATCCCTTCACAGAGCTCAACTTTCACAGCTTCACTTGCACAACTCCTCGTAACACTTCTTGTAGGGTAAGCCATCTTGTTTATGACTTACTGGATGTATGAACGAGATATATATATATATCTTTCAAGAGGAGTGAGTTTTAGTTTATCTGAAAGACTTAAGGGAATCTTCCATATTTCTGCGACGGACCGGTTCGGGAACCGCTTCGCAAACTTAAAACTCCAGGAGTCTGTCGGACAGACTTTATCAGTCAGAAACAAAATTTTCATGGAGTAATCTCAACTTGAAAATATGTTTTACAGTATGACTTGAACAATCACCTTACCAAGAACGAATTCCTGATATCAATTGCATACCTCACACACACAAGTCCTAGTGTGAGGATGCATCCCCTAACTGCGGTTAGGCAGTTAAAGTGTGAGTACTAGACTCACATGGGGTGTTGATTGTAGAATGGTTGTTGAAGACTGATTCGGGCTGAGAGTTTTTCTTACCCTTGTCATTTCCTCTTGAACTTTCCACGTTTTTCAACGCTCCCTTGAATTGCTTCAGGGCTTTGTTCATCCTATCCATATCGGCTTGAAGCTTATATACAGCTTTTCGATTTCCCTTAAAAAGCCGACACCTTCCTTGGACATGTCCAGATTTGCCACAGTACTGACAATTCTTGGAAGGTGTTTCATCCTGAGGTTTAGCTTTCTCAGGTACACCTTTATGTGTTTCATTAGATGGAGGACTGGATCCATCCATTATGAAAGTACTGTCCTTGGTGTTAGTGTTACTATTGAACCCCAATCCATTGGTATTTCCAAAGGCTTTTTGACCAAATAACATTGCTGCTACTTTATCTGAGCTACCAGATAGCCTTTGGAGATCATCCTTTAGGGTATCAATCTCTTTATCCTTTAAGGACAAAGTTGAGGAGAGATCATCACTTAATTTCTTAAGTTCTTGATCTTTCAGGAGAAGGGTTTTCTCTACCTTTTCAAGATCAGACTTTAACTGATATTTTTCTTGAACAAGGTTCTCGCTCTTGTCGATCAACTGATGAATTAAAATGTCTTTCAAAGCATCATGTTTAGATCGTTCATCTGAAGTCCCTGCCATTAAAGCAGTTTCTCCAAAATCTAATTCGAATTCATGCTGGTCAGGCATATCATCGAATCGAGCGGAGAGAGCATTATCCCTTTTGAAGTATTCCTTACTCGGGCAAACGTCTTTCATGTGTCCAAAGCCTCGACACTTGAAACATTGCACCTCAGCTAAATCATCCTCATCCCTGTCAGGATTAGGTTTCAAAGCTGGTAAGTGTCTTCTACCCCTGAATTGTCTGTCTCTTCTAGATCTGAGAAGATCTTTCAGCTGCTGTGTAATCAGAGACAGTTCAGTGTCCACTTCTTCATCGTCAGGGTCTGTGCACTCATCAGCCCAAGACGATTTCTGTGGTGAGGAGGTGCACGGAGTGCTCACAGCCTCAAAAGCGATAGATTTGGGGTTATCTTTTCGCTCATGATCGAAGATCTTTAGCTTAGCTACAAGGTCACTTCTTGTTATGTCTAAGTCATGCATTTCCTGGATGGCATGCTTTTTGGATTCGTACCTTGATGGTAACGACCCCAGAATTTTACTCACAATGTCCCTTTCCGGAATAGTTTTACCATAGGTGTGACATGCATTGACTATTTCAGACAATTTTTGATTAAATTCTTCGAAGGTATCATCCTCAAGCATTCGAAGGTTTTCCCAGTCAGACATGAGGTTTTGAAGTCTAGCTTCTTTCTCTGCTGTATTACCTTCGAATACGTTCCTTAATCTTTTCCAAGCCTCGAAAGAGGTTTCACATGTAGCTATGTGATGGAATAGATCAGGTGTAACTGCATGAATGATAGCATTAAGCCCATCATAGTTTTGCTTAGCGGCGAGTGTTTCCACATCATCATAAACCGCTATGTCTTTAGGAACAGTTTTACCGTCAACTTCAACAGTCGGTGGTATATAATCCTTAACGACATAAACCCAAGTTTTGAAGTCTCGGGCTTGCAAAAACGAAGTCATTGCAGTCTTCCACCATAGGTAATTTGTGCCATCGAACTTTGGTGGTACGTTACAAGCTCTTACGCTTTGATCCATGACTCACAAGCCTAGATAAACACAGACAGTTACGTCTTTAATGTGTTCACCTGCTCTGATACCAATTGAAAAAGGAGGGGTACCGAAATACTACCAACTTTTCGTTTTGGCTCGTGAGTCTTATGGTTTAAGTCTGGACGATCTCAAAAATCAATATCCAAACTTATAAATGGAGTTGTTAAACCTCGACAAAGAGTACTTTGGAGTCAACTCGACAGTTATGCAATAACGTACTACTTGGTGCTTTAATTATAAATCAGAGTTATAATGCGGAAAGTAAAAGCACACAAGACACCAGAGATTTTTTTAACGAGGAAACTGCCTTGCAAAAAAACCTCGGGACCTCGTTCAGTTTGAACACCGCCCAGTACAAACTGACTACAAAAACTAGCCTACTATAAGACTTCGGTCTGGGATGTAGCAGAGACCAACTCAAGCCCTTCAAGCGAATTGGCTACTGTCGCTTTCCTTACGTCTCTAGATCCCCCACAGATCGTCACGCACTTGATTCCCCCAGCTGACGTCCTTTACAGGCCTAGGAGTTGCTTTGACCGCTGTCAAAGGCTTGTGTCAGCAATACTGGCTTTTCAACCAAACTGTTGACGTATGGTGTAACTGTCCTCTATCAGTTTACCATACATAAGATGACTTCCTTCGGATTGTTAAATCCAGGTCATACGAAAATCTACTTCTTGAATCGGGGCTGACACGCAAACCAAGTAAGCAATCCCAATTCGAATCTACCTCAGTTATACACGAAGAACCACTTAAGGAACTTGTATAACTGGAGCTAACTAGGTCTTACAACACCGAGTGCAGCCGTGCGTTGCTACCTTTCCAACCTTTACGTAACTTAACTAGTTCTTGAATAGCCGTATAGCAGAAGAGACGGACTTTAGAATAGACAAGAACTAAGATAGGTAACTGAGGTTACAGGTTAATCTGATCAACCACAAAGGGATCAATCGACCTGTGCTTCCCAACTCTCAAGAGAAGTCTTTATAGTCGTAGGGAGTTCCCGGAGGAGCTGCAACCTATAGAGGATGACTATACCACAACAAGCATTCACCGAAGTGAAAAGAGTTTACGCTACCTTCCCTAAGGACCTTCACGTATGCTTGATGCTTGCGGTATTTGTCCGTAGACACCTCTATTTATAACACTCAATAAGATAGGTTGCTTTGGAATAAATCAATCAATTACTTGTCCCACAAGTTAGGGAAACCCTAAACTTGATAACCAAGTAATAGAGATTAATCTCAATTGGAATTCTTTTTAGAATTATCTGCCAAGTGTTTTGTTAGCTCAAAAACACTTCAAGATAGAAATCCAACAGACCAGAGATAATCTTATCTTATTGACTCATTGAGGATCGTTAGATGGAACACAAAGAATTTATGTTTTACACAAGTCCATCTAAGAGATAAAGGAGTTTTGGAATTTGACTCAGAGTGAAATTCTGGAAGAATATTCACTAAATCCGACACCAGCAAGATGACCACCGTCAGGTTCACGTACTGGTACGTGAACAAAATAGCCATCTCGAACTCAGAAGAATTCCGAGTTTCTGGTACGCAAACCGGTTCGTGAACCGTGCGCCTGTCAGATTTCGTCAAATCTGGATTCCGCTGGAAGTACTGGGCTGAGCCAGAACTTAGACGTGAGAACGTCCTCAGCTGTGATCCATGGACTCTTTGCTCAAGAGTACTCATTTAGATTCATCCATATCCAACTAACAGTTTGCAAGCAAACCATTGCAATGGACACATGGCACCGAATCTGTCTCATTCATTCTTGTACTCACAGTATTTGTGGGATCAAACACTGTTCATGACACAAGGCCACGTTACACAAGAATACGATCTCAATCGCTATTATCACTACTAAAGTAGTCGACTATATTTCGAAAGAATAGATGAAGTAGAAATAGAAGAATATCCATAAAGTCATAACTCCTACTAACCTTTTGTCGATGAAGAATAATTGATGTCTTCTTTGTCTTCACAGTCTTCGTCTTCAAGGTCTCTACTACTTTGTCTATATCCAAATTCCGAAATCTAAACTCTAGTAGGCTAAATCAAGAATTGAGTTTTGACACCTAAAACTGACAACTATCTTGACATACCAACGCTAGTGGGTTTGACCGGACAATGCCCTAACATCACTATTATTATCTGAAGAGTCAGATAATGTTCAATCTTGAGATTTCTGGGTGTAGGATCGTTCTGGGTTACTGCAGCTTTTGTGAGTTTACCAGAATTTATTCCGATCTGTTGAGAAACAGATGGAGTGGATATCTTTGGAGTAGACAATCCCAAGGACTTTGAGTAGTCAAAGCCCGATCCTTTCATTTTGACGTTATTTCACGAACCTCGATAAACACAGACAATTACGTCCTTAATGTGTTCGGCTCTGATACCAATTGAAAAAGCAGAGGTACCTAAATACAACCAACTTTTCGTTTGGGCTCGTGAGACTTATGGTCAGATCTGGATGATCTCAAAAATCAATATCCAGATCTGTTAACCTGAGTTTGGATCACAAGGATCAGTCCAACGCAAGACAGGGTCTTGGTAAATCCAAGGGATGGATTGAGGACAACGATCAGGTTTATAATAACGTACTTCTTGTGTTTTCTTTAATTATATAATCAGAGAATATAATGCGGAAAGTAAAGCACACAAGACACTAGAGATTTTTTTAACGAGGAAACTACAACCTGTAGAAAAACTCCGGGACCTCGTCCATATTGAACACCGCACAATACAAACTGTCTAGAAACACTAGCCTACTATAAGACTTCGGTCTGGGATGTAGCAGAGACCAATTCCACCCTCCAAGCGAACTGGATACTGTCGCACTCCTTACGTCTCTATATCCCCCACAGATCGTCACGCACTTGATTCCCCTAGCTGACGTCCTTTACAGGCCGAAGAGTTGCTTTAACCGCTGTTAAAGGCTTGTGTCAACAATTTCGGCTTTGCAACCTATATTATCAATTGTATGTTTGAACTGTCCTCTATCAGTTTGACATACACAAAGTGACTTCCTTCGGATTTCTCCAGGTCATACGGAAATTTACTTACAAGCGGGGGCTGACAAGTAAACCGAGTAAACTATGCCCAACTTGTCTCTACCTCAGTTGTACACGAAGAATCACTTAAGAAACTTATACAACTGGAGCTAACTAGGTCTTACAACACCGAGTGCAGCCGTGCGTTGCTTCCTTTCAAAACCCTGTATGTAACGTATCAGTTCTTGAATGGCCTTATATCAAAAGAGAAGGATCGTAGAATAGACAAGAACGTGATCAAGTTACCAAGGTTATAGGTTACTCCGATTTCAACCACTAAGGTCTCAATCTCCTACATGTGCTTCCCAACTCTCAAGAGAAGTCTTTATAGTCGTAGGTAAATCCCAAGAGGAACTGCTACCTAATAGAGGATGACTATACCACAACAAGCATTCACCGAAGTGAAAAGAGTTTTACGATCTCTTCCAAAAGGAATCTTCACGTATGCTTGATGCTTGTGGTTTTCGTCCTTAGACACCTCTATTTATAACACTCAATAAGATAGGTTGCTTTGGAATAAAGCAACTACTTACTTGTCTCACAAGTTTTGGAAACCCTAACTTGCAAACAAAGTAAACAAAGATTTATCTCAATTGGAAATCATTTATCATTTATCTGCCAAGTGTTTTATTAGCTCATAAACACTTTAAGATTGATATCCAACAGACCAGAGATAATCTTTATCTTATTGACACATTGAGAACCGTT
This sequence comes from Papaver nudicaule, assembly GCA_023529015.1. NCBI lineage: Eukaryota > Viridiplantae > Streptophyta > Magnoliopsida > Ranunculales > Papaveraceae > Papaver > Papaver nudicaule. The sequence goes on along the minus strand of JAJJMA010102622.1, from coordinate 10,876 downwards.
AGATGGACCACAGAAGATATTTTCGTGATAACCAAGTCCAACTAAGAGATAAGGAGTCATAATTTAACCCGAGTGAAAATCCCAGAGAATTTCACTTGGGACGATTCGCAAACCGTCCATCTGAATCACAGCCAAAAGTATCGATTCTGAGGTTCACGTAAGGTACGCGTACAAAATGATACTTTGGAACTCAGGAGTTTTTCCTAAGTCACTGTTCACGAACGGTTCGGGAACCGTCGACATTCAGATTAGGGTTTAACTTGGATCCGCTTGAAGTTCTGGGCTTAACCAGTACTTAGACGTGTTAGACGTCCTCAGCTATAATCCACTGGACTCTTTCTCAAGAGTACTCCTTTAGATTCACCCATATACACCAAGTGATTTGCAAGCAAACCATTGCAATGGACAAATGGTATCGAATCTATCTCATGCATTCTTGTAAACTTAGTATTCGCGGGAACAAATACTAACATAACACATGGTCATGTAGACAAGAACACGAGCTCAGTCGCTATTAATATCACTACTAAAGTAGCCGACTATTTCGAAAGATAGAGTAAGTAGAATAGAAGAATTTCCATAAAAGTCATAACTCCTACTAACCTTTTGTCGATGAAGAATAATTGATGTCTTCTTTGTCTTCACAGTCTTCGTCTTCAAGGTCTCTACTACTTAGTCCATATCCCAATTCTGAAATCTAAACTCTAGTAGGCTAAATCAAGAATTGTGTTTTGACACCTAAAACTGACAACCAGCTTGACATACCAACGCTAGTGGGTTTGACCGGACAATGCCCTAACAATACAAAATCCTACATTTCCAAACGCTTATGTTTGGGATTCTATTACTCCAGGTTTTTTACACCAAATCCTAATTGCAGATGATAGGTGTGCAAAACACCTATTCAAGAGTACCTAATCTATGCACTTTAGTCGACTTAAGCCTCGTACATTGTTTATTTTAATCATTTTCTATTTTGCAGGTAATTTGAGATCATATTTAATAAAATGAAGCAAAAACAATTCAATTCACAACTTTGAGTCATATGGAGTTGGTGGTCTTTGAACACAAGAAGGATACAAGCACAAGATTGTAGAAATGCACCCGAAGAATTCTACTCAGGGCAGCCAAGCACCCAACAAGAGGCACTGCAGTTTATAGGCACCCGGTTATTCACAACCCCAGAAGACCGCTAAGGGGCACCTTTAAAACAGGCCCAGTTACAGAAAACAGGGCCAAATTTCGTAGGCCCAATTACTGAAAACCGGCCCAATTTCTTAACACGGCCCAACTTCCTAAAATAAGGTCCAAATTCAGTTTCAGTTATAATTCAGGTTTGCGTCAGTATAAAAGGGGGTTCTGACGCCGGGAGAAGGAGTTCTGGACGGGATTTTTGGAGAAAGCTCCAGGAGGGGGCATACGTCAGGGGAGCTAGGAGGAGTTTCTAGGCGCGATTCTCGAGGCGCGAACAAGGGTTTTTATGCTTTTCCGTACTTTCTTTATTATTTTTCTTGGATTTTAATAAAGCTATGAGTAGCTAAATTTTCGTACTGGTTAGGGATGTAATCTAAAATCCCAAACATGTGAGCCAATCTGGCTGGTCAATTTTGACATTCTTGGAATCTTATTATCGTTCATGTTCTACTGTGTTTAATAATTGCATGATTGATGTATTGCAATATGATCGTTTTCTTATTTGTTTAAAGTTGCAAACTGAATGAATACGAAAGCATATCTATAGCTAGATTAGGGTTTTGAGATACGAAATAGTCAAAGAACCCTGTCACAAGTAGCACAATATGATCTCGAAAGTGGTGATAGCTTTTAGAAATCATATGTAGAAGCTTGACCTATGTTGAATAGTGTCTTTCTGTTGCATAGATTAGCCTAATTCATAAAACCTAAAGCTCTTGGAGAGTTGAACTTGATTGCACATTGCGTTTAGTTATTCTCTGAGTAGTATTTGCATATTCATCGTTATGGTATGCAATGATATAAGGAATTTACCGGAGTATACTCTCGATGGGGTACTCTAGGGCTATTGGTATGAGAAAGATTGAATGTTAACTCTGATCGATTGATGAACATGTTTGGTGATTGAAGATGAAACCCTTGACCAGTATTTCCTCTCTCTGAATTCTATTTTTATTTACTTGTTTAGTTTTTATTTTATTTGCACAACAAAAATCCCCCCCTTTGGTTACTCTTAAGTTTTCAAATACAACTGATAAACCATACCTCTCTCTGTGGAACGAACTTATTCTTGCTACTGTGCTTAATTTATATTTAGTGAAGTAAGAGTATTAATTTTGACTGGTTTGACACCCATCAGCAGACAAAATGGGATTTGGTAATCCAAGAAATGTAACCGTTATAAACAATTCTGCTTGACTAATAAAATCGCCTACCTTTCAAAAAAAAAGTAGTTAATCTCGGTCTCGGTCTTGTCTCGGTGGGGGACCGAGACATCGAAACAAGTTTGTCTCCGTGAAATGTCGGAGCATTTTCCAGGACCATCCACAAAGAAAAATTCCCCAATCTCAATGCGAGTTAGATGTTAACCTTGTAGTATCTCTTAGTAAAACCGTAAATACCAAGTGCGTAACCAATTTAAATGATGGACAGTAGTGTGCGAAATATAATCATATATATTATCTACTTATCCTCCAATAACGTGCCAACAACCTTATTAGTATTCTGTTTATATTGGCGACATTAAAAGTAACCATTTTCTTTTCGATGTGCAACTAGAAGAAAGAAGATTGGAGATATACCAAGGGTAATATAGTCATTTTTCTCTTTAGAACCCTAGTCTTCTTCCGACAATCCCTGCCTCTCACCCGTTTTTCTTCTTCGTCTTCTTCCTCTGAAAGCTACTACCGTATCTATTCTTATTTGCTTTTGAATTTGAAAACCAAGATTTTCTTCATCTGGGCTTATCGTATCGATTGAGTCTCGGCAGAATCAAACGAGATTCTGGCTGAAAATCTCACTTCGCAATATCGGGTGATTCGAGATTATCGCCGGGACTCCGTCCGAGACGGCCGAAATCGACCACACTGTGAGTAACTAATGAAGAATTAATGATAATGATGAAACTAATTAATACCATTGGATTACTATAGAGATGAAATGAACCACGCCCATTGAATTAAACACTTGTCGAGATTCAAATGACCGTTTATCTAACCTAACTTGTCCTCGATGTGCTTTTTAAAGCAGAGATGTGTCCCCCAGTTTGTTTTAAGTGAAAGGACAGTTTAGTTAATTTTAAAAGACGGTTGACATGCGTACAAAGCTTATCTACAAAGAAAAAGGGTGTGGATATACACTATAACAGGAGAATTTTTTGTTTCATCTGCAGTTGAGAGTGTTAGACATAAATTCCCAAAATTACAATGGCCTAGTAAAGTGTGGAATAATAGTATCCATCCAAGTATATCTAGCAATGTGTGGAAGATTGTGAGTGGAGTAATTTCTACAGATGACAACTTAAAGAAAATAAAAATCAAGATGGCCTCCAGGTGTATTTTTGCAAAATTAATGAAGAAAATATGGAACATTTGCTGTGGTTATGTGATTACAGTGAGATTATCTGGAAATGCCTTGGGGATATATGTGGTTTTCTTAATCCTAAATGTTTCTGTGAGACCCCTTATTTTTAGTTTTGAATTTCGGGACGAAATTCTTTTTAAGGGGTTAATAGTGTGAGACCCCGTATTTTCGGGTTTTGATTTTCGGACTCAAAATCCAACTCATTAGAGTTGGGTGCATATTATAAAATATTTGGGTGCATTTTATTAAATTTGGGCGTAAATAACTAAACATAAATGATTAGCTCTTATCTTTGTGGTGGTTGGGAATATAAATGTCTTTAAAATTATCTCTTATCAATATTTAGTGTCCTTTATCAATAGTGGAGTTGTTAGTTAAAAATTAATTGTGTTTCGAGAAAATAACACATGTGAAATTCGTTTTTTCTCTCTCCTGCCTTATTTAGAGTATTTAATAATATATTTATATTTATTTATCTTTTTCTAAGCCTTAATAGTTAAAAACACAAAACCTTAGCCGTTATCTCCTCTATAGTCTACTCTTTTATCTCTACTTTTCCTTCCTCCACAAAACAACAAAATAAAACCATCACTTTCAATACTTTTCCCCTTCTCTCTTCTTCTTTAACTTTTTACAAAACAACAAAAGTAAAAGGAAAACAAAAGTCTATTACTTTACAATAATTGTTCTCCTTCTTCTCTTTGAGGGATTTATCTATAAAAAAACAAAAACATATTTATGAGAATTATTTGAAAAAGGTGTTGTACTTGCATCGGGATTTTTTGGAAAGCTATTTTGAGGCAGGGGGTTTCTACCTAATTACAAACAAAACCTATTTTAGCATTAATTTAATTATTTTCTTGATTTTTATATTAATAATCATGATGTTTGTATTTTCATAAATATTGATAGATTAATATTGATTTGCATTTGAGTTGTTTATATATTAATTTAAAAGAAGTGTTTCTACTAATATTTGATTTAAGAGTTAAAACAGAATTTTGTCTATTCGGTTGATTATCACACGGTTCTTATTAATGCATTTTATTGGATTTAAATGTACATAGAAGTTTAAATATATTTATGAGCGGTAATATTATTATTAAGTTTTTGTTGAGAAAAGAAAAGAAAAGGAAAAAAGAAAAGAAAAGTAAAGGAAAGAATATTTGTTGTGGAATCGCCAGGCCATTTATGGCATCCCACCAATGGTGGTTACCCTGGGAAGACTGTTCGAGGAACAGTGGTTAGTATCCGGAATAACCCTGACAAGTAGATTAAGACCTAGAAAAATAAAGGTTGAATGGTTGATTGTTTAAGGTTTGATTGTGGAAGGTTGATTTTGAGAATAAAATCGAGTAAGTAATTATTGAGAAATATTTAACTTAATAGTTTTGAAATGTATACATATGTTGCATGGTTTTGAAAATGGTGCAAGTACCTTTACATAATAAATTGGATTTGCATATATGGTTTTATTATCTTTATTCGTTGCATGATTTATTTCGGTGCACTTAATATTTTTGGAAACTTCCTACTGAGCCGTGGTTTGCTCACCCCTTTCTTTCCTCCCTTCCACAGAGATGAAGCAAGACTAGCTAATAAAAGAAATATTATGTATCATGGGAAATGGGCGTTGCGTGTTTGAATTAAATCGAAGTGTTGGTTTGTTTTGTAGTTTGTACTTCTGGTTATGTAATTTATTTTTACAGTATTGTAATTCAAATGTATTAATTTTCGTTGTTAAGACTTATTTGAGTTTTGAATACAAAATTATATTTTTCATAAAATGTTTTGGAAATTTTCTGGACCCACACGAGTGGCAGTCCGGTTATTCGGGTTTGCCAGGCGGGTCAGATCCGGTCTAAAAAGGCCGAATTCGAGTCCGCTGGAGGCTCCGGAAAACCGGGCTGTCACAGTTTCAGAGACATAATCAGCTTTGCTCTTCAGAAAAGTCATGCAGTTCAAGAAGTGTGGAGAGCAGCTGCAATGATTACATTAAGGGAGTTGTGGTTTAAAAGAAATATAATGATTTTTGACAATGAGGACTTTGATGAGAGTGGTTTGAAGAAAAGAATAATCAAGGTGACTTCTGAATGTGAAATAAGGATGAAGGCAACTATGTGGAACACATCATATGACTTGCAGATACTCAAACATTTTGACATGAAATGTAGAAAGGTAAAAAGCATTAGAGTAATTGAAGCTTTTTTTCATTTGCCTTCTGTGAATCAATTACCGCTGTGCTGTGATGGGGCCTCAAGAGGCAACCCTGGAGCTGCAGGATATGGAGTTGTGGGCAGAGACAATGTTGGTAGTTGTGTTGTGGCTATTGCAGGAGGCTTGGGTACAACTACAAACTATATAGCAGAAACTGTGGAATTTTGTGTGCAGGAGAATGGGATGTACATAATGGGTTCAGAGATGTAATTTTTAGAACAGATTCAAAAGCTGCAATGAATGCTTTCTTAAGCAATAGAGTGCCTTGGTTTGCTATAACAAGGTGGAACAGAATCTGTGAAAACTTGGAGAAATGGCAGTTTGTGCATACAGAGAAGCTAACTTCTCTGCAGATAAGTTAGCTAAGAAGGGAGGCCAACTTTCTAAAGGAGAGCATCCGACCCCGGAGCCGGAGCCGGGTGGTCTGGCAACAGATTTACAACTCCAAGCCAGTGTTCTTGTTTACTTTAGAATTTCCTGACAAGCCATATTATAGGTTTGTCAGTACTTAGTGTTAGGGCATTGTCCGGTCAAACCCACTAGCGTTGGTATGTCAAGCTAGTTGTCAGTTTTAGGTGTCAAAATACGATTCTTGATTTAGCCTACTAGAGTTTAGATTTCGGAAATGGGATATAGACAGAGTAGTAGAGACCTTGAAGACGAAGACTGTGAAGACAAAGAAGACATCAATTATTCTTCATCGATAAAAGGTTAGTAGGAGTTATGACTTTATGGATATTCTTCTATTTCTACTTTCTCTATTCTTTCGAAATATAGTCGACTACTTTAGTAGTAATGTAGCGATTGAGATCGTGTTCTTGTGTAACATGGCTTTATGTCATGACCAGTGTTTGATCCCACGAATACTGTGAATCAAGAACATATGAGATAGATTCGACACCATTTGTCCATAACAATGGTTTGCTTGCAAACTGTTATGTTGGATATGGATGAATCTAAGGAGTACTCTTGAGCAAAGAGTCCATGGATCATAGCTGAGGACATTCTCATGTCTAAGTTCTGGCTCAGCCCAGTTCTTCCAGCGGATTCAGAGTTTGACCTAAATTTGACTTGGACGGTACCCGAACCGGTTTCGCGTATCTGGACCAGAAATCTCCTGTGTCGCATTAGTACACGTACTAGTACGTGAACCTGACGCAGAGAAGTTTCTGGAAAGTCAAATTGCGTGAATATCTTTTAGATTTTCACTTTGAGTCAAATTCCAACTCCTTTATCTCTTAGATGGACTTGTGTGAAACATAAATACCTTTTGTGTTCCATCTAACGATCCTCAATGAGTCAATAAGATAAGATTATCTCTGGTCTGTTGGATTCCTATCTTGAAGTGTTTTAGAGCCAACAAAACACTTGGCAGATAAATCTAAAAAGGAATTTCAATTGAGATTAATCTGTATTACTTGGTTGGCAAGTTTAGGGTTTCCTTAACTTGTGGGACAAGTAATTGATTGCTTAATTCCAAAGCAACCTATCTTATTGAGTGCTATAAATAGAGGTGTCTAAGGACAAATACCGCAAGCATCAAGCACACGTGAAGGTCCTCAGGGAAGGTAGCGTAAACTCTTTTCACTTCGGTGAAAGCTTGTTGTGGTATAGTCATCCTCTATAGGTTGCAGCTCCTCTGGGAACTCCCTACGACTATCAAGACTTCCTTAGAGAGTTGGGAAGCACAGGTAGGAGATTGAAACCATCTTTGGTTGAAATCGGATTAACCTGTCACCTTGGTAACCTGATCACGTTCTTGTCTATTCTAAAGTCCGTCTCTTCTGATATACGGCTATTCAAGAACTGATACGTTACTCAACAAGGTTTTGAAAGGTAGCAACGCACGGCTGCACTCGGTGTTGTAAGACCTAGTTGGCTCCAGTTATACAAGTTCCTTAAGTGGTTCTTCATCTATAACTGAGGTAGATACAGATTGGGCATTGCGAAGTTGGTTTGCGTGTCAGCCCCGATTTGTGAAGTAGATTTCCGTATGACCTGGATTTGACAATCCGAAGGAAGTCATCTTATTTATGGTAAACTGATAGAGGACAGTTACACCATAAGTCAACAGTTTTGGTTTAAAACCCAGTATTGCTGACAAAAGCCTTTGGCATCGGTCAAAGCAACTCCTAGGCCTGTAACGGACGTCAGCTAGGGGAATCAAGTGCGTGACGATCTGTGGGGGATCCAGAGACGTAAGGAAGGCGACAGTAGCCAATTCGCTTGGAGGGCTTGAGTTGGTCTCTGCTACATCCCAGACCGAAGTCTTATAGTAGGCTAGTGTTTGTAGTCAGTTTGTACTGGGCGGTGTTCAAAACTGGACGAGGTCCCGAGGTTTTTACTGCAAGGCAGTTTCCTCGTTAAAAAACGTTTGGTGTCTTGTGTGCTTTTACTTTCCGCATTATAACTCTGATTTATAATTAAAGCACCAAGTAGTACGTTATTACCTAACTGGAGTA
>JAJJMA010102616.1:0-10372 GCA_023529015.1 Papaver nudicaule | reverse complement strand
TTCCTTGAAGTGCAGAATTGGATCAAAGACTTGAAGATTTCTTCGGTGGTGATATACAATGACTGCAGAAATCTAGTGCAAAAAGTGAATGAAGTTCTTTCATCCGCTACTTCTTTATCTTGGAGAGCTTCAATTAATTTAGAAAGAGTGTGTTTGTCTTTTAAATCTTTACGTAATGTGTCCTTTAAGTATAAAAACAGAATGTTGTTGGGTCATGTCGATAGGTTAGCCAAGGAGGCTAGGTCTAAATCTTTAGGAAGTTTTTCAACTGAATCCCTTTCGGATTTGGACAGGAGTGCTTTTTTTGTAAGAGCAGATTCGGGGTCTGAACTCTTTGATCGTGGTGTTTCTCTTCCTTGATTAATTAAATTTTTTTTTTATCAAAAAAAAAAAAAAGTAGTTGAAGATTAGTTTATAAACCTGGCAAATTTGGGGGCGAGCCCAAATTTAATTGGGGCGAAGGCGAATCCAAAATAGGGTCACAATGAAGTAAAGAGGTCATCCCATATGGAATATATTTTTTTAAATACAAAACAACCCTTGATTAGTAGAAATTAATGATATGATTAGGTGTTAACTAAATTTGATTAGCAAAATTTTGGAGGAAAAATTAGTGATAAATGATTATGTTTAGGATAAAAATTTGTATGATTATTATTGTTGAGAGAGAGAGGAAAGTGAAGAAAAAGAAGGAGGGTTTGGAGGGAGGGAAAAAGGTGAGTTTTCATCAAAAATGGGTGATTTGGGAACTCAAATCGATGTGGGTGAAGCTTCAAACGGTAGAGATCAACCTCAATCTAGTCTCATCACGAAAGAAATGAAAATGGTGATGTTGCATGATCCACGAATTTTAAATGATGAAGAACGGAAAGCTCTTGCTTATGAAGATCCTATGGAGGGAAAAGAAGACCAAGAACACTCACATGATGAATCCACAGATGAAGACAATGAGGTATGCTTTCTAAAATGACATTTTCGTGTGTTGAATCAATGGGAATGCAAGAACTATTGAAACCCAGGACGAACAATCGTCAAGCAATATGTCCAAACTTTGACGATATTCATGAAATCGTCACGCAATACATGACGAGCTTGCCGAGTCTGTGTAAAAACACACTCAGAGATGATAACTCGTCATGGTGCAGCAATAACCTTGACGAGTTTTTAGCATGGGAAAGAGTACGTACTATTTTCTTCAGTAAGTCGTCGAGGTTTTAGGTAAAATCTTGACGATTCTGGGTAAGAGAAATCCATTAATCTGGTTGAAAAACTCAGTAACTCGTCAAGGTGGTCGTAGAACATATGACGACACAACCCTACTTATGACTAAATCGTCATGCAGATATCAAAACTATGACGATTTTTTCTGTTACATTTCCAACAATTGTTTGGTTTGCAGGACTCTGGTGATGACGATGGAGCGATAATCCGTCACATCCATCACCACGGTTTCAAAGGAGCTAACCAAAAAAGAAGTAATTGCCCATGGGATGCGGATGAGGATATGGATCTTGTGAAGAGCTTCATTCCTATCTATCATGAACGACCCAAAGAAAAATATTCAATGTTTTGGAAGAGAGTGAAGCAAAAGTATAAAGGACGCACCTCGAATACTAGACGTCGCAATTGGGTTCAGTTGGCTAATAGATTCGCCCACATAAAGTCGCATATCCGTGAGCATTATATAGTCCTTAATATGGTCCAAGAGACACAGGAGGACGGTGATAGGCCGATTGACGTGGTGAGTAGCTCAACATGCTTTCGGGATAGTATTTCATCACTAGATATACACATGCGCACTAACTTAATTTGTGCTAATTACAGATCAGAGAATTTGTGTACGTTTGGGATGAGCGTAATGGCGATGGAGAGTACTGGTATAAGGATCACAATACGTTGCTAAAGAAAAAATCTCCTAAGTTCGTTAAGGGAGTGTTATTTGATGATGAAGACTTGGCTTACTAGCTTATTATGTAATCGTTGTTAACCACTTTTTGAATACTAGAGAGGGTAATATGTTTTGTGAATTGTGCTTATGAAGTGAGCTCCCTTGTATCCCAACATTTTGTGGGTTTTGAACCTATATGGTAAATCGGCATGGTTTATGCCTAAACTGTGCCGACACTTGAGAAAATATGTAGACACTGTAATTTTGAACTTATCGTCATGGTTGAACATACTACCGTGACGACTTAGTTTGTAATTTTCAAAAAATTTGACCGTTGGGGTCTTGTTCTATAAAAAGAAACACATCTCCAACACAACTTACCTCAAACTTCTCTTCTTCTCATTGTTCAAAAATACCAAAACAAGTTTCTTGTTTATTTGAAGGTGATAAATGGCCGGATATGGTGATGGAGTATGGGAAGAAAGGGAGGATGTAGAGCTTGTCAAATCATTCGTTAGGGCATTCATTGAAAGACCATATGAAATGTACTCTATGTTTTGGAAGAGGGTTAAGGAATTCTTAGAACAACACTACGGAAATTATAACCGGCGCAAATGGACACATCTTGCTTTCTGCTTCGAACGTATCAAAAGGGATATCATCAGGTATAAAAATATTGTGGAAATCGTTAACGAACACTACCCTCAATCTTCTCGCAAATTCAAGGTGAGTAGTTATCTAGTTTCTTAAAATTTGCTAAAGAAATTTTGTATATGTTAATCTAACATGTCACTCATTCACCTCTAGAAAGAAAGAATCAATGCCCTATGGGAAATTCGTAATGGTGATCGTGCGTGGATGTTCGGGAAGTGTTTAAAAGTGTTGAACAAACGTGCTCCAAGGTTCATGTCCGATTATATTATGTACGAATTTAGCGACGACGCGTACTAGGTGGTGTTCTTTACAAAAGAAATGATGTAATGTGCTTTACCTACTAGAAATGTAATGTGGTTTTCTACCTTATGTTAATGAAATGAACCTTCTTGTGAAAATCGTCATGAAAATTACATACGTAATGCTAAATCGTCAAGGAAACACCAAATTTTATAAACAATCGTACTGCTTTTGACCAGAATCGTACTGCTTTTTAATTTTACCTTGACGATTTCTGAATTAGAAAAAGAGAATCGTCAAGTTATCCTACCATACCATGACGATATAGGGTCTCCAAAAAATAGTCCCTGTCCAAATTTTAAGGAAAATCGTAACGTCTTTAGACAAAATGCGTGACGATAACTTACGAAAAATTACAAATCGGCAAGGACTTGATCATTACCTTGACGAGTTAGCGTTAATAATTTGAGCAACAATCAAGGAATACCAATATCATTCAAAACAAGATAAGATGCATTACATAAAAACAAATAAAAATCAAAGCATTACATAGTTAATTCCAATTGATCTTACATGAAGACACTTACTCTTTATTATAACAATTATTAAGAAAAGTGTTAAGGAGACGGTAATGTTGTTCGAACTCGAAGTTCTTTCCTTTCCAACAAGCCCATTCCTTCAATGCCCTAGCCAGAATTTCATCATCGGTATCTTCCTTGAAAATATCTCGGATCAATCTCTTCAGGTGCATAAATTCGTCGACATTTTTGTGTATTACACTCCATCGCGCCGACAACCCATTTACATCTTGTTCAAATTGGGTACATTGTTCGTCGGAGGATTCTTTAACGTAACTCCACAGTAGTCCCCAATTGATCCCAAAACGACTCTGTTTAACTTCAGCCGGTTTTGGATAGTACAACATGAGATATCTACAAAAACAATGATCTTCATGCCACGTAAATGGATCACAACTTGGTTTCTTTCGTGTTGAGCGAGGAGGAGATAATGGTTTTTGAGATGGAGTACACTTATAATAATATTCATGAACTATCTTATCAATGATGTTTCGATATTGATATCTGCGAGGAGGAGATGCTGGAGGAGGACTATCTTCAATATCTTGTGTTGATCGAGTTCGCTTTGCGGTTTCTGATGACGCACTTGACATTGTAGAAGTGAAAAAAAACAAAAATAAACTAGATTGATTGGGATGATTGTTTGGGATGAAAGGTTCTCTTTATGTAGATAAGTTCCCAACGGATATATTTTTTCAAAAAACTAGTCGTTATGGAGTGTAGACCGAGTGTAAGGAAAAATACAATTGAAAAATTCTTATAAGTTTTAACGAATCGTCAAGTAAATTTGAATATTCTTGACGATATTCCACGAAATCGTCAAGATAATTTAAAACTCCTTGACGATTTAGAATTTGAATCCAGCTTTTGGGCCCTGTAAATATTTGTGAAAATCGGCAAGGAATTTCCTTAACCCTGACGATTTATGCATATAAATTTCAAACAAATTCATACTTGCATTTAAACCAAGCTCCGTCCAAACATCTCAAGTGTCATGAGGAAGAAACCATGACGAAATCCAAAATAAACATACCAAACCATAATATCATCCTACCACACATTGGTAAAATCAACCACTACCCTCACCTTCGCCACGACCACGACCCTTGGCACGAGCTCTTTTGGAAGTTTCTCCTCGCTTACTCTCCTGAGTGGCAGTAGCTGAAGGACAAACTCTCTTTCTTGCATTGGCTATTTTTTTAAACATGTTGGTAGCCTCAGGAACATGCAAGTGTCTTAGGTGATCAATATGAAGCATTAGTTCTGTAGGAGTCATGCCCTCTCCATGGTCCACCTTATTTGTCAGTGGCTTCAACACAACATCCAAACGCTCCATCTATTTTAAGGAATACCAAGTAAGTCATACCGACATAAATTTGGTTCACAATTTAAACAACAAAAGAGAGGCTAAAAAAACTTACAAATAGCTTGTATAAGGAAGAATCATCAAGATAAGGTGCAGTAGTGATCTTTTTTCCTTTGCCACGACCACGCTGGACAACTTGTTCCCTACGAATTACACGGCCGTGACTCCAACGGTTGTACCACTCCATGTAATCATCCGCGCACTCATAACCATGGACGACAGGATCCCAAACCCATCCTACTTTATGACTTTGTCGTTCGTTCCAATGATCAATTGATATGGCTTTTTTGTAGGCAACCGTGATTGATTTTGTGTCGTTGTGGCTTTCCTTGACGTCAACTGGGTTTTCTGCAGCGTTATAATCTGTTTCTATCCCTTCTTCGGGACTTTCTTGTATATACCCAAGTTGTCTCATGAATCTCGCTGGGGCATGCATTGTGTGTCCAAGGGGGTGAAACAAGGGGCCATCGTACTTATGGTGTGGGTCCCTCTCCTCAATGAAACCCTTCTCCCTATCCTCTCTGTAGGGGTCAAAGACTACATCACTTACCTTCATGTTGTCCAACCTCTCTCGGACCGTTAGAAGCCAACCTTTCTTGCCCCTTTCTTGATCCCCAGTGAAGATATACTTGTGCCCTCGCGCCATTCCCGGTTTCCACTTGGTGTTGATTTTCCAATCCTCATTGCCTTCCATCAACTTTGGGAAGTGTTCATATATCCACACCTAAGATCAATGACACATATGTATATATTGTCACGTTGATGTTATCAAGAATTTGGCATTCAAAAGTGAAAAACAAAATGCATAATTACCTGCAGTAGAGATGTGTTGCCATTAAGTTGGGAAGTGAAGCTTCTTGATGCCTTTCTCAGCTCGGTGTTTAGGTGTGAGACAATTGCGGTAGCCCACGAATACTCTGCAATCTTATCCAAAGGATGCAGTAGCTGCAAGAAGTTCGCATTCACCCTGTTCCCGGCAGAAGACGGAAATATACAAATGGATAAGACGTATAACAGATAAGCCGCTGCCGAAGCTTTGACTTCCTTCTCATCCAGAGGCCCCCCTTTCTTTTTTTCTTTAGCAAGGGTTCCTTCATACCTTGCCCTCAATTTCACAAGGTTGATCTCCCTAATCCTTTTTTTTGTTGCTGAACTATTCATGAAGAAATAGTCAATTTCCGCAGGAGTCCAATCAAACAAGTTCTTGCACAATTCATCAAGCTTGGTAAAATCGAGTCTTTTGGTGTACTCATCGCTGGTGGACTTCCCGGCAATTGACAATTTCAGAATCTGTTGAGCGTCGTCGGGAATGATCGCCATCTCCCCGAATGGAAAGAGCATGGTGTCTCTTTCCGGATAATACCTCTCGCACATTTCCGAAACTGTCTCTACGTCATAGTTCACAACCGAATTCTCTACAGCACCATACAAACCAGAATCTTTAATAATTTTTTTGACCCCCTCACATTCCTTTTCAAAAGCCCACTTCCTCATATTAAAATAATTAGTTTGGCGCCTAAGAAGACGTGTGGCGTTCTTATGATCCTGAAAGATGAAAACATAATGAGATATATTAACATCTAACCTAAGATATCAACACAATGAAACACAAAAGAAGTTGACATTAACATTACCAAGGTGGAGTAGATGGTACAAGCCCACGAATCCTTGTAACCAAAGAGAACTGTTCCACCATCCGCAGGTAACCCATGAGGTCCTCCCTCTATTATGAGGTGTGGTGCGGGAAGGTGCGCAGCTCTATCCCTCGGTTTCTTCTTCAACTTTCCCTTTCCCTCAACGACATCCCCATTTCTCTCATTATCTTTAGGGTGTTCAACCAAAACACCTTTATCATTACCCTCTTCTTCTTCTTCTTCTTCATCCTCTTTTTCTTCTTCTTCTTCTTCACCCTCTTTGGTGGCTTCATCTTCTTCACCCTCTTTGGTGACTTCATCCTCACCTTCGTTGTCACCTTCATCCTCAACATCATTGCCATGTTCATTTTGGTCGGGTTCAACATCATCACCACCGTCATGATGGTTACCACCGGGTTCGGGGATAGAAGAAGGAGTGGGACACGACATTGAGGAAAAAGCCGCTACATCGTGTGTGGTAAGACCACAAAAATTTCCCGCTCCCAAATACTTATCTTTGCGAGGATTTGATGGGGGAGTCTTAAGGGGGAGTTTGATCTTCTTCATCTCTTTCAACCTAACAACACAAAGATTAAAAACATTTATTAACATCAAACTCGTCAAGGTTATACAGCATACTACGACGATTTAAAAATTTCTGAAGTAAATCGTCAAGATTTTGGGAACTACTTGACGATTCACAAGTGAAACATAAATTCTCGTCAAGGTTTGATGCCCAAAAGCATGACGAGTTTTCCTAAAATTGGGACAGTGAGCATGTTTTGGGAGGAGAAAATCGTCAAGAAAATAACACTAACTATGACGAGTGAAAACGAAATGCAAAACCATATCGTCAAGCTAATCCTAAAAGCTTTCCGATATTTGGCAAAATTTGGACAGTGCGCATGTTTTGGGAGGAGCAAATTGTCAAGAAAATAACACTAACTATGACGAGTGAAAACGAAATGCAAAACCATATCGTCAAGATAATCCAAAAAGCTTTCCGATTTTTGGCAAAATTTGGACAGTGAGCATGTTTTGGGAGGACCTAACTCGTCATGCTTTTCACACATTACTTGACGATTTCATGTGTACCCTTCTTCTCCAAAAATTCACAAGGCTCAAATCGTCAAGGAAAGGATGAATACTATGACGAGAATTTGGAAAACACCTAAGTTGCAGAAGATTTCTCGTCAAGCCTTTTGGGATTACCTTGACGAGTGTTCTTCAATTTTTTTCTGAAACTGCAAACTCGTCAAGCTCGATGGCACAAGCTTGACGAGTTTTCTACTGTGAGTGCGAAAATTTGGGTTCTTTCACCCTAAAATCCATCGAAACATACTAAAAGTTACCTAAGGGGTGATTCAAGTAACTTACCTTCTCAATCTTGCCATTTCTTCCTCGTTTTTATCCCGTTCTTCCGGTTCTTCTTCAACAATTTCTTTTTCGGTTGAGGTGGATTTTGAAATGGTTTCCTCAATCGAATTCCCCTTCAAACGAATGAGGAGTTTTGGTTTTTCTTTGGTCATCTTTGTAGCGTATTGAAGAATTGAATCGGCGATGAAAAAACTCGAATCGTCGATTACCACGATTAATTGAATTCGAAAAAAAATTTAGGTCATCAAGGTTTTTGTATTTGGAAGGGTGGGTATTTGTTTGTTGTGAAGGATAAGTAGTAGAGGAGGGTATTAGAGGTTTTTGATTTTTGAGTTTTAATTTTTAATTAAAATTAATTTGGTATTTAAAATTAAGTATGAGGGACATTTTAGTATTTGCACACAGTTTTAGCTCCCCCTATAAACTGGGGTGGGATATTTGAAGTAGTGCTCGCCCCTATTAAATTTGGGCTCGCCCCCAAATTTGCCAGGTTTATAAAATTGATTCTATTTGATAAAACTTGGCTTTTAATTCTTAGTTTGGAGAACGCTATTGAGATCTTCGGCTTTGATGTGTGTCACTTTGATTAACAGTTGAGATTTGGATAAAGTTTCTCTCTCTCTTACACAAGAAGAAAAACTCCATATCACCACTGCCACGATAGAGTGCGTAGAAATAATGTGTATGTAGCTTGTTTTCTAACAGTTTCGGAAAAAAGAAAAGGTTAAGAGTGATGTTGCGTAAAAGAAACAATGAGTCTCGGATATATAATACATACTATATATTATCACATCGCCGTTGGAACGAGACCCATTGGGTCTGATTAAGATTACAAAAATGATTTGTATCCCGCGGACTAAATCCCACGGGTTATACAAATAGAGCTAAAAAGAAGAACCTACTTATTCGCAAACAACAACCCCTATTTTCCATGTGACGGGTCTGCGTGGCCTACCTTTCTCTCTCACATTTTTGTTGTCCGGAAAAACCGTTGTACTCGGCCGGCAGTGAGTATATCAGCGCCGTTAAGATTAACTCGAATAGGGTGGGACCCCAAAAGGAAAGTATGCACAACTGATGTGTCTCGGAATGGGACCCCAGCAGTTAAAAGAACAGAAAAAGAATTAATAAATCCTAACAGACCGAGAAAAAAACTAAACCAAAACTAATTACTCCCTAATGTGTAACATACCCTAACCCCCTGCTAATCCACCATTAACCCTAAACTAATCCACCACTAATGTGTCTAGAGGGACCGAATTAGTTTTGGATTAGTCAAAATTTCGGTCCCTCCAGAACTACTGAGAAAGAATACTGCTGCTGAAAACCATTACTCGTCTGAAAGCTGGGTACACAACACGTTAATAATGTCAATTGGAACACATGGAAATGATGTGATGTGACTGACTGATGATTTCATTTTAGATCAACGTCTAATTCTTGCTTCCGTTCATGTAGAGTTGCCCTCACCTTTCAAAAAAAAAAAAAAAAAAAAATGTATAGTTCCCCACTAGGCATGAGTTTTATTAATTTGGCTAAATTTGGCCCCACAGGGAAGTATTTGTCCCCATAGAATTTTCAACCAATCCATTAGAGCAAGCACTATGGTGGCCTAAGCCATCTCTATTGAATAGAGAAAGGGGAAAGCAGAAATGGCGAAAAAATGGCAACCACGGTGGTCTTAGCTATTTCGAGACGGAAATTGGATTTCCGCAGCTTTTCTGTGCGGAAATCCGATTTCCGTAAAAAAAATTCTGCGGAAATCCGATTTCCGCCCAGTCAAAGCTTGACTTTTGACCGGCGGAAATCCGATTCCGTAAAGAATAGGTTTCTATTTAGGAGAATTTGATCTGCAATGGTTTTGAGTGAACAAGTCTTACCTCCAACACATTCATCGTATTTCTTAGAATTTTTACAGCATCGTATTTCTTAGAATTTCACAGTTGAAATCGAGAGCAAACTAGAAAAATATCGAACTAAGTTGTGAGTGAATGAAGTGAAGACCTGTTTTAGGTATAAAACAAATAAAGGAATCTGAGGGGTAAAGTGTGAAGTGTGATGATGTAATAAAAGATTGTGATGAATTCGAGAGGTCAAGATCGAACAAGACTCGCCTAAACCAAGAAATGGCCGTTCGAGTATTGCTTCAGTTACAAGAAGAGGATTTTAGGGTTGGTTTAGGGAGGGAAGCAGAGAAAGATGAGATCAGAGAATTGCTATGATTTTCTGTGATATTGAGATAAATATTGCTAGATAAGGATGAATATTCAGTTCTCACTAGATAATAAATGCTGAATGAGAAGAGTTAATCAATTATCGATAAGATAGACTTGATTGAACTTGCACTGAACGTGTTGGATGAGAATGAGATCATTTCCCAAACTGGTCGAGTGACCTATTTATAGCAATATATTCTCAACTGATCTCGTAAGAAGTGGAAGTAGTGGAAGAGTGGGAGTGAGGAAAGAGTGGGGTCAGTTGTTAAGAGTCTTGCGCCTAATATTAGGGAAGACTAACAACCCACTACCTTATCCCATCTTCTCAGCAACGTTCACACGACCTAGTTATCTTTCCCGTTAAGTGATTGTGCCGTTGCAATCACACGTGCCGTAGACCGCCAAACCAAAACCCTAAA
>JAJJMA010102612.1:0-11481 GCA_023529015.1 Papaver nudicaule | reverse complement strand
TGATTGAGGAAGATTTTGACGTCCAAACATGAACTCGAGTTTACATGAATAATAGTTTGTCCTCTTGCAAAATATCTCTTATTGTTTGATCTTTACTATGCTAAAATATTTATGAAGTGTTGATTAATCTTTCAAGTTCGAAATTGAATGCTTGATTGACAATTCTATTGCTAATTGAGAATTCTTGGATCCGTGTAATTGTCTAGGGATTCTTGATACAAGTAGTAATATGTGGATATTGATGAAGGGATTTTGTTAAGTATTCACATGTATTGATTGACGCTAGTGTATGAGTCGAGCTTATGTACTTATCACTAGGAGTAACTTATCTCATAGAACCCATATCATTCAAGTGAATTATATCTGGAGAGCTTATTCTAGGTTGTTCACATGAATAGAATCCTATAGAGAGCTTATTCTTTTAGGTGGAATTAGGAGATTGCAGAATAGATGAGCTTATATCTGTTCTAGGGTTGCTAGTATTGAGTATATTGTGAGAAGCATAACTACATGTTAATAAGATTCTTGTTTTGTGACTGAAATTGAATCCTTGATCATTCTCATCTCATATATTGTTTTCATTATCTTGCATTCATTCAGAAAATTAGGTCAACAACTTAGCTCTCTCCCTTAGGAACGAACCTGCTTATCCAATATTATTATTTAGTTTAGAGAAGTAAGGAATATATTTTTGTGTGAGTTCGGCACTCATCACAATCATGAATCAATAACTTTAAAAACGTTTGAGAAATCTTTTAAGAGTTGGTGTTCCGCCTACCTCAAACTCTAGCAAACCATGAACACCCCAAAATCCTCCAAGTATGTGAACAGTGCTACCACCACCACCGTATCTCTACACTTTTCTCCGTCAAAGTTTTCTAGGTTTTTGTTTTATTTATTTCTCTCTCTCCACCACGGCAACAAATCCCTTGCGTCTATAAATACTAATCAAACACTAAACCTAGGTTCTGATGGTATATCAATAATATTTATTTTATGCGTTGTTTTTGGCACAGGAGACTTTTTGTTGGCACTGCAACCCATGACAAAATAGGGTCATCAAAACCCAAAACCAAAAACCCCTTATAAAATGGACAATTTTACCCTTTAAATTTGGGGCGTAAAAAATGAATTGGGGCGTAAAACAAAAAATTGGGGGGTAAAAAAATGAATTGGGGCGTGAAAAAAATGGGGCGTAAAAAACTGAATTGGGGCGTAAAAAATGAATTGGGGCATAAAAAAATGAATCCGGACGTAAAACAAAAAATTGGGGCGTAAAAAAAAATTGGGGCGTAAAAAGTAAATTGGGGCGTAAAAAATAATTGGGGCATAAAAAAAATGGAGTTTGCTCACAAAAAACTGAGGCGTAAATTGCCAAACCAAACCGTAAAAAAAAAGGGGCGTAAAATTTGAAAATGAAGCATAAATTAAGTTTACGCCTTGGATTGAATACCTAACCAAGGCGTAAATATCCGACAAAATTCCTAACCAAGCGTATATATGGAGAATCAAGAAACATTCCAAAATGTTTACGCCTTGGTTTTGATGTTTACGGTTCACATTTTTGTGAGCACATTCCAAAATGTTTACGCCTTGGTTTGGTAGGCGTAAAACATTCTAGGGCAAAACTAGGGCATCTTTTACGGTTTGGGTGCAAGGCGTAAACAATTTTACGCCATATTTCATGAAGAATCACAAGCCGTAAAAACGTGTTTACGCCTCAATTCAGTATGAAATCCAAACCATAAAACTAACTGAGGGAAAAAAAAAAACAGCCCCAAATCGATGATTCTAACCTAAAAAAACAATGAAAACATGATTGAAAACATGGGGTTTGTTCAGAATTAGTACATGAGACGCATATTGGGGTCTTTAGACTGATTAGAGGCCAAATCAGTGGACGCCTCAATCTCACGAGTGTAAATCTGGTTTTTGTTTTAGGAGAAGGAGAAGGAGAAGGAGAGGGATATATGGGTAGAGGATAAGGTTAATTAGTTTTTGTTTTTGTTTTAGGATTAAGGTTATAAGACTAGGGTTATTAGTTAAGATTTAGGGGTATTTTAATCTGTAAGGGTAACTTAGACTTTTCATACATATTTAGACATCCCTTATAACTACATTTGGATGGTTTTATTGTTTTGCAGTGCCAACAAAAAGTTTGTTGTGCCAAAAACAGCGCATTTTATTTTATATTTATACTAGGGTAGAACCCGTGCCGTCGGCACGGGCTTTGGCCGTTTTATATTTTAATAATTTGATTTGTTAAGGTGTTGATGATGGTGAGAATTAAATTATAGTATTATTTGTCAAAGTGTTGATGATGGTGAGAATTAAATTTTCCCTTTTGTTTCTAGATTGTACAATTGAATGCTCAGGCCACTATATATTAAATTTCATTGGTGACATTATAGACAAAGTAAAATCCGATGTCTCACACCACTAAACACTGACCACATCTCCATCTACCGAAGGATCCACCGTCGTTTTAGCTCCGTCCATTAAGTCGGTTCATTAAAAATAAAATTACGAAAGACGTATTAAGGCTTCGGAAATTAATTTCAGATTGTTTAGTACAAAGGAGATCATGAAAACATCATCACAACATTGATAAAAAAAAAAAAGAATCCCACTGCCTGCTCAATGAATAACACTATTTGCATACAAATAAACTGAAAGTCAAGATCAAGATGGAACGTAAAATCTTGATAACTCTAGTCAAGATGTTGCACCATGAAGAAGCCACATCCACAAAAAAACTATAAGTTATAATAACTACTTTGTAGTAGCGAGATATCAAAATGTTTGCAAATAAGATATTTTGCTTGATTTTTTCTATGTCATCGTGTTTTAAATTCCTGTCAGAGTAAATGCTAAAAGAGAAAATTATTTATATGACCCTCATAATTTCGGTCTTTATTCTTTTAACCTCAGGGTTTTTATAATAATTATACAAATTATTGATATGACCCTATATACTTTTATTCTAATTTAGAAAAAAAATAAATATCTCATGTACTATAATTTAAAAATTAACAAATTTTATATATTCCGAAAGCTCTCGACGAGATCTACACAACGAGTACCATTGTCGATAAGTTTCAAAGATTTTTTTTTCACGCTACCGGTGATGGTTGTTGTCTTTGTGTGCATATACTCTTCACATCAAAATTGATAATGATATCTTGTTTGTTGTTTTCACTATGGACATCCATTTTACCATGAAACTCAAACTTTTAGAAGTCTTGATCGGATTGTGCATATTGTCTTCACTAATTCTGCTATTCATTTATCAATAAAAGTGTTTATGGTGTTTATTCTTCAACATGATGTGAAGAGTATATGCACATCTAATTTTTTGGAATTCCAAGCTACAGCTAATTGATGTGAAGAGTATATGCACATCTAATTTTTATAATTCTAAGCTACAACTTATAGATGTAAAGACTACATGCACATCTATTAGATGTAAAAAGTATATGCATATCTAATTTTTTTGAATTCTAAGCTAGAACTTGTAGATGTAAAGACTTTATGCACATATAATTTCTTGGAATTCTAAGCTACGAATAATAGATGTGAAGAGTATATGCACATTTATTGGATGTGAAGAATATATGCACATCTAATTTTTTGGAATTCTAAGCTACAACTTGTAGATGTAAAGACTGTATGCACATCTAATTTTTTGGAATCATTTAGACAATATTTTTTTTTAGGAAACGAAAATCTGATATTCGTATTTATGCTTGTTGTGTAGGTCTTTTAAAGAGCTTTCCGAACATATAAAATTTGTCAAATTCCAACGTACGGTTTATAAGATATATTATATTTAAATTCATAGACAATTATACCCTAAAAGATAGAATTTTCACACTTTATTCAAATGACCCTAAATATTTCTCTATTGACCTTCAATATTAAATGGGCCTCAACCCTCTCAAGCCCAGGGTCAAGAGAGTAAGGGAGAGGGAGGGGAGGGTTAAATGCCAAATTTCTAGATGCTAAAATAGTATTGCCAAATCAAAAGGCTTAAATTTCATCCAATCCATTTCATCTTCTCCCACAAAAAGCAATCACAGTATCCATCTAAACCCCTTGCAAATTAACTTGTTCAAGGACACCATAGTGCTAATTAGAGACTACGGTGACTACGGTAAAAGGTATTATTTAATTAGTAACATTTAGAGACTACATTACAACCATTTTTAGATGCTTGTTTTACAGATTATTGAGACAATTATTTTTTGGCAAAACTGTAGAATCATGTGAAATCCGGTGAATCAACTAAAACGTTCATTGTATTCCAAATTATCACAAAACTGAGTAACTTTGTACAGTTGAAAATGTTCACTCTCTTATGTCTTTTAACATGATATACTTCCATTGCCACTACATCGAGTCTTAATGTTCTCAACATCTTTTCTGCAACAACAACAGATCTGGAAGTTTATTTGCAAAGCAAAATGAATCCAAAGACATAAAAACCACATCCCAAAATCAAAGGCAAATGCGAAACTCATTTTTGTCCTTTATTATTGTACTTTTCTCTTTGAAACCTATACACCATCTTTATGTAGAGGCATAATAAAAGCCATAAGATGATATACCAACTTGGCTAGAATTATTATACATCTGCAGCAAAGTTCATACCTGGTATTTCCTCATAAATCAAATGGTGAAAACTAACTAAATGGAGCATGGTTAGCATGGTAAAATTCTACGGGCAAGTTATTAAGCAATCATAATCTGCGCGACACAGGCAGAGTATCATGCTTGTGTAAAAAAAATTACAACACAGGGAACTAACTAAAAATTAAGTTCAGTTACAGCTACAATGTTTGAAACGAAGGGTCGCTGCGTGGATGAAAATCTCCCATCTAATATAGGTAGTGCACCTAGGGTTTGTAAGGGACGTAATTTAGATCTATGTGTACGTGAATTTCTGCGATACAATGCTTTACATTAAAGTCAGTAATATGTCTGCTTAGTTCTTTTGAAGGCAACAGTAAATTTGTTCACTTTGCACTTCAAAGATGTTATTTCTGAATAACTTGCAATCTACTGCATATGAATACATATTGTAATATTTTGTAACCACTCTAACCGTAGGGATAGGATGCTTCACATATAATTTTCTATTAAACATGAAGCTACTAAGGAAACAACTGATAAACGAAATACCTAAATAAGGTATCACATTGTCGGATAATAAGATCATCATAATAAGACTGGAAAAAACAAAGAGCAAATAATTACCCTCAATTCTCTATATAGTATCTCGAACTCTTTAGATTCGTTTTGCAGAACAGGGGGGTGCTTAACTTCAGACATGAAAAACTCATGTTGCTATTTAACTTTATTTCATCCCTGCCAAAATTTAAAAAAAAAAAAGAATTTTTAAGCAAATTTTTAAACAACGTAGAAACTGAGTCCAAATATGAAAACCTTGTGTAATTTTCATCAATAAAGTACAATAGGTAATTGGGCGACTACTGCAGAACAAAGCTATACCAAGTGAAATGTTGTACTGATTGCGACTATCATTACTCATTAGCTAAGCTTGTAGGATCGGACACATAATAACAGTTGAACCTAATTTTAAAATAAATTAGCAATTTGAAAATAGGAAATAAGAGGCCATTGAAAACTCATATTTCCCCTTTCTTCTCCCTGAAATTAGTTGAAGAAGACAACCAAAAATCTGGTTTCAAACTACTCAAACAATCGATGGCTAACCGAAGAATGACTCCTCGAACACCTCTATCGTAAGAGATTGTCGATATCTTATATCTCTCGTGTGGTGTCTGATTTTGTTTCCTCGATGTTGCAGCCTCTTCTGACTACACTATAATCTAAAGGAATCTGAACTTCATAAATTGATACTAATACTAATCTACCAGTGTAAATTTATGAGTCCCTTTCTTTTTTTCTATTCTTTTTGGTAAAAGAACTGTGTAGAACAGAAACTACAGAGCGACACACTGCTGATTCATGGAGCGACACACTACTGATTAACAATATTAAAATTATATATTGAGTCACTAACAACTTCTAGTTTTGAATGCCCAAGGAAAGAGCGAGTCGCATACCTGCCTTAATAGTCCATAATTCGGCCATGGTGCTACCATTTTGGAAGATGTGCTTCGCAAAGGCTGCAACAAAAGCTCCATTATCTGATGGGATGATTCCTCTTGTACCTGTATCAAAAGACGCTGCACGCCATCAGTATTGAGCTTGTGGTAGCCTGGAGATGGGCAATTCCAGCCATAGTACTGGATAACATGAGGAGCAAGACCCCGTGGAGATTATGCAGCAATAAACTCTGACGTTTTACTATTAGCCAAGTGAATAACTTTCTTACAAAGAAGAGGCTAGTTACCAGACAGCAGTTGGTTCCAAGAGAGCCAAATTTGCCATTTAATTAAAGGAAGGTGATGGAATCACTCAAATGTTTTATATCTGGTGGATGATGTTGCCACATACTATTAAGCCAGTGAAGGTCAAGGTGTGCAGACGACATAAGAAAACCTTACTCAGCAGCAAGGTAAGACCATAACAATGATACCTGGGAACACTGAGAAAATAAATGATTGATAGTCTCTGCTTGCCAAGAATGACTCCTCCAACACCTTTATTGTAAGAGCTTGTTGATTTCCTGAATCTCCCATGTCCAACTACAACGAAAACATAGAAGTAAACTCACGAAACCAATAAACTAATTTTCTTCACGCCACATACGGGTGAGCCTTACATGGATCTGGTTTGTTTGGCCATCACCAATCTCATGAATACGGTTGATTGCCTTGTACTTGATACATTGCTTTTGGTTGGTATTTTTTCCATGGATTTGAGATGTTATTAGATTAACTGAATAAAGGCACAAAATTAACTGGATTAACTGAGATGCCATTATAAATTGATATGAACAACTACAAATGATATGAAAACTACGAATTGATTGAACAGTTAAAATATCAACAACAAAAAATTTTGAATCACCCATTCATGTCAGAGAAAAACAACATTTGTAGTCGAATGACAGATGCAATAAGAGGCGAACCAAACTACATATTACTACCCTCAGATTTATTATTTGAATCAGACAAATAATACTACACAAAATCAAAGTTGTAAACAAAAAATTTCAGAACACGAAACCGAAGAACAGTCTGGGAAACACCATATGGGAACCAAGGATATTGACCCACAGAGATTCAGTAATTCGAATACTGCTACTTTCA
Organism: Papaver nudicaule; assembly: GCA_023529015.1. Taxonomy (NCBI): domain Eukaryota; kingdom Viridiplantae; phylum Streptophyta; class Magnoliopsida; order Ranunculales; family Papaveraceae; genus Papaver; species Papaver nudicaule. The sequence goes on along the minus strand of JAJJMA010102612.1, from coordinate 4,240 downwards.
CTGAGATTCCGGTGAAACAGAGGACAAATTTCACTGAAAAATTAAAAATAATCAAAATAAATTTTTTTTTGAAAAGGTGTACCTGTTGTGTGAGAACCCTAGATTTCAATTAAACTCGTGTGACCTGCAATTAGAGAAAAAAGAAACACAGGGTTGTCAAATCCTGGTGAGAAATCTGGTGATTCAGAAATTCAAATCCACAGATTGTGAATCGATGGAAAAATATAAGCGAATCAATCATTCTTCTAAGAATAACGAATGAAAACAAATATGGAGTTTCTGAAACTAATCAAAACGACGGTAAAGATTGGAATAACAATACCTGAGATTACAGTGAGGTTATGAAGAAACTATGAGCACCGAGAGAAGGAAGAAGCAAACGTCTGGGGTTTATGAATAATTGTAACGCCTGATAAGTGTGTAACGCCTAAGGGGAGTGTGAGGGGAGTGTCAACATATAACATAAAGCAAATGGATAGATCGAATCTGAGCCGCTCTTTGTCTCCCCGAAATACGGATGCCGTCCAAGCTCAAAAACACCATTGGGGCTTATAATATAGATGTTAAGTCCAACACTAAGGCCTAGTACTCAATCCTTGTCATAACTAAGCCCACTAATTAATTTACGTACATGACAAATTAGAAGAATAAGAATTTGACTTTCTTTATCTTTTTAATTCTCACAATTAATTCAAACTAACCCAATTACAAAGTGCCATGTGTCGACATTAAGCACAAATCTCCTTTACTCACGTGATTAATTCCTTCTAAGCTAAAAACGTGGCCACTAAATCCTAGCATCAGATGGTGTTATAAATCTTCATAAGTCCTTTCCTAAATTTAAGTTAATTACCTATATTTAATTATAACTAACTACCATTCATTAATTGACAGGTGTGAAATAATATACAAAAGAAATATTATTCTTTAAATTTGCTAATCTGATTTAAAGATATTTGCATGTTAATCTGATTACACTTTAATTAAGAACCAATCAAAACATGACACGTGGCTGGGATTTTCAACTTAACATAATTTAAATGTTACTCGGTCCAACTTAACATTCTGTGAATTAACTTTCTCCTAATTCATAGTCCAATAATTAAGGTAATTACCTAGTGTAATAATAATGAAAGCCTAACAACGAATGGCGTCAAATCTAACTAACTATCCACGCCTAAACCAAAATTTAAAATGTAATTCAAAGTCTAACCTTTGTTCCTATCATTAAGGTAATTTTTTATTATATCTAACAACTAATATGAGGCTAATTATTAATATTATTTATTCTCTAAATTAATCAACTACCAGTCATAACATGCCAAGTGTCCAATAATAAATTAATAACAATTAAGGTATCAATTTCATTTTATTTTGAGGAAATTGAACAAAAGCCCCTAGTTTTGATGGGCCTTCATAATTAACCTTTATAAGGTTAAAAATTTAGTCTTAAAATAAATATATTTTCATAATTCCTTATTTAACCTTTAATATCTTTTACTTCATCTTCTTTATCGACCACACTAAGCTAAGCCATCAGAAATAATGGAACCACCACCGTCTCCTTCCGTTACCATAAAACACTCCGCCACCACCAATCAAACCAAACAACAACACCACAATCTCCATCACCACTTTCAACAACAATAAATTGACTTGAAAACCCTAAATCGATGTCAACAACAACAATAGAAGTTAGGGATTTCAGTGAGATCCGAGAGAGAGAGAGATTCGTCGATTTCAGTGAGGTTCTTCTTCTTATTATTTCAGTGACAATTGATGATGGTGGTGGTGGTGGTGGTGAAGACGAAGGTATATATCTGAATCTGAGGAAGGTGGTGGTGGCGCGGCAGTGGTGGTGAAGATGACAGTCAATTGGATCTTAAGTAATATATTTATATAGTCTCTGAGTATATGTTCATAATTTTGTTTTCACGGATTTTTTCAATTTTGATCTTGTGTTTGTTCTAGTGCTAATTTAGTCTGACTTGTGTTTATTGGATTTTGAATGTATGTTTGTCAAATGGTACAACCAAGGTCAGTGGTGATTCTTGTCTGCTCAACATTGGATTAGAGTTCAAGTATGTATTTCGTGTTGATTCTTGATTAGAGGAGTTCAAGTATGCATTTCGTGTTATAGCAGTCTATACAATTATGTAGTGTAAGGCTGATATGTATCCGGTAACTAGAGTTACTCGCTTGTTTTGCACAATCTGAAATTCATGTTATGAGTCTGTTTAGTTTCCTAATTTAAGCTCTGCGCTGATGGTTACGGCTCTTAAAAGTGTTCCAAATATAATGCACTGTAACCATAAGAAGTACGATTGAATTTTTCCTAGTCATTGCCTCTGCAATGGGTTTGGTTGTTGCTTAGGTTTTGGTCATCTCACGAATTTTTACTAAAGTCAGATAGAAAATACAACTGTAGGTATGTGAGTACTTCCTAGTAAAAGTAGATGTCTAATCCTGCTTTCCATTATTAGTAGCTTAAACCAGTTTGCGGTTTGGTACAGCATGTAGCAACTGGAGGTATTTCGTTTTGGCAGTCAGGAATATCTTTGTCCCTCTCAGACAGGTATCAATTCAGGACTCTTTTCTTTTTGTTTGATTTTTGCTAGTTACATGTCATGTGTGTGCATCAGTACAGTTGGTTTCAGTTTTAAGGTAAAAATGATTATGTTTTGCAAGTGTACATACACTTGGGTTCGTCACACTCACAGGGGTATTGGTAAACTTGTATCCTCCCTCAGCATGAATCTGTGGTGCAATGGTAGCACGACTGACTCCATGTCAGAAGATGCGTGTTCGACTCACGCTAGGTTCACTTATTCGTGTATGTGAAATTGGCAAAACACCAAAATCTGATGTACACAGAAGTGTCCAGTTGGCAACTAGACACATAAAATGTTGTCCAGTTTGCAACTAGACACCAAAATCTGGTGTGCACAGGATTCCTGTTCATACAATCATGGTGTCTAGTTGGCAACTAGACACATAAAATGTTGTCCAGTTTGCAACTAGACACCAAAATCCGGTGTGCACATGGTTCCTGTTCATACAATCATGGTGTCTAGTTTCAAACTAGACACCTAAAATGTTGTCCAGTTTGCAACTAGACACCAAAATCTGGTGTGCAAGAGGTTCCTGTTGCATAAAATCATGGTGTCCAGTGTAAAGAAATTTATGTTGGAACTATAATTTGTCGGTGGTGGCGGCGGCGGTAGCGAGGGAGGCGGTGGTTGTTGGAGGCGGCGAAAGGTGGTGGCGGTTGTGTGCAGGTTGTGGTTGCATGAGGAGGTTGTAGTGGTGGTGGTTGGTGGTGGCGGCGGAAGGTGGTGATGGTGGTTGCTGGAGGGGGTCGTGGTGGTGGTGGTTGGTGGTGGTGGCGGTTGCTGGAGAAGGTCGTAGTGGTGGTGGGTGGTGGTGGTGGTGGTTGGTGGTGGAGGTGTGATAGTGGTGGTGGTGGAGTCGCGATAGTGGTGGTGGTAGCGGAGGTGGTGTTGGTTATGGTGTCGATGGTTGGAGGTGGTGGTATAACATTTTTTGTGTTTTTGAAACAAAAAAAATGTTATGTAGAATAAAATGAGAAAGAATTACATAAGAGAGGGTATTTTAGGAATGAAATTATATAAGGGGTATTTATAAAGTTGAATAAGGCTAAATTTTTGGGGTTGAAATTATAGGGGTATTTAATTAATGTTCTCTTTTATTTTCTACACGTTAACTCAAGTGGTAATTATCCTGATCCAATTAAATCACAAACACAATTAATTTATATTATACTCTTTCCAAAATTATAAGATAAATTCAAAATTTATAAAATGCCATTTATAACAACCAATCAAAATGCATCAAAAGCCAATCTTTATATTTTAACCAAAATTAGTTAATAACATATAAATAAGAAACTAAATATTTTACATAATAATAATGATATGCCATCTAAATTACCAAGACATCATATAAAATTACAAAAAATTACCTTTTATGTAAAAAGACAAAAATACCCTTCATTTAGGATAGGGTATTACAACCCTACCCCCTTAAAGAATCTTCGTCCCGAAGATTAAGCGTAACATAACATCCAAACATTTCATTCAGAATAAGAAACAAAATCACACAAAACATTTTGTCGAAACACAAACATTAATTATTAAATTGTTTGCGCAACAATTAGCTCCCCCAAAGGATCTAATCGTTGCTCTGATACCAACTCTAACGACCCGTCCCTCCACCGATA
>JAJJMA010102591.1:0-10818 GCA_023529015.1 Papaver nudicaule | reverse complement strand
AGAACAGCTTTTGTGATGTTCTATTCAGCCCATTTTCTACTAGTGATTGTGAGTGTAAGTAGATCCAGTGACGGAGCTAGGAATTTTTGGTTGGGGGGACAATTTTACAAAGTCAAAGATAATGCTGGAAGGCGGCCGGAGGCCGCAATTTTTTTTTGACGTTTTTCCATGAAGCGTTACCTTGTTAGCCACAGTTTCTCCCTTCTTAGTTGTTCAACAATGGATTTTCTAGTTAATTTGCCTAACATATCTCACTATATTGCTTAATTACATAAATTTAGGGGGGACAAATATTAATTAACCTAAAATATCTCACTGATTTTTCTTAATTGCTTGAATTTAGGGGGGACAACTGTCCCCCTTTGTACCAATGTAGATCCGTCACTGAGTAGATCCCTCCTCAACAGGTAAATGGGAGGTAAACTAATATTGGGCAGGCAATGGTCAGTTGAGTTACAAGCCTACACCATTGTAAATAGGAGCTGCGATGTACCATTGAATCGAATTTTGACGCAAACATGTCGATCCTCGTAAAAAAAAATACAAAAGCACTTAAAAGATAAATATATGAAAACCGTACATTTTACTGTCACTCCACGTGTACACACCAGATGGAATTCTTACGCTACATAAAGAAAATACTGCACAAATGAAAGCCAAAGTTAGGGTTTTATTTCAGATCTTCACAAAAGAGAGAAAGAGGCGGATGTAGTGTTCTCGATTCTGAACTCAAGAAGAGGCAACCAAGTAACCAACAAAAATGGAGTGTAATAGAAGTGGTGGATTTGGTTGGGATTGTGGTGGACATAAAACAATTTGTTATTCAATCCAAACACATTATGATTTCTTCTCTAAGAATAACTATATGAATTCTTCATTTTATCTGATTTCGGGTTCATCCTGGGCATATTCGGTCTCGAGGATTTGTTGGTGAGAAAATTGCGTCTCTTGTTAGTAGACTCAATCAGTATTTGAAGGTATCATATCAGTAGACTCCTATTCTCTTGACTGTTGCAGACATACAATTTGCATAATTGCAAAGTATGGGAGTATCTAACAAATTATGGGAGTATCTCAGATTCAATTGATGAAGGCTGTTGCTGCAAGGATTAATTAGCTAGCTATATCATAATGGTACTGCTGTGTGTTATTGTGATACTAATCGTAAACAAATTGGGTTGGAAATTGAATTCTTTACATCGAAGTCACCTAGTTCTGCACTTCCTCTTGTAGAGACTAAAGAATGTTTGTAATTTTAATGAATTATTAGCAAGTAGAATTCAATACTTGTAATCTTAGGCGGTACTCTATATTATAGATCTGATCTTCACTGCACCATCTTGGTGTGTGTTGATGGTGGGTTTTAAATGCACTCTATATTATAGATCAGATCATACTCATGACTTATTAGCTACAAGGTCTCCTTCAAGTGACTGCTAGTCATGCCTCCTACGTGTATGTCATATCTCCGGGACTTGGTGAGCAATTCACCTCCTAAGGCTTATCAACGGCGTGACTTCATTCACTCATCATTGGACTACTTGTGCTACTCTTCATAATGGGTCACTAGGCATCGTTCGTGTTAGGCTTAATTGTTAGGCGCGTGTCTCTCATAGACCACTAGCTTGTTGGAACCTCCTTAGGGCTTGGTGAGCAACATAGTCACTCCCTAAGGGTCTGTTTATACCATTGATCATGACTCACTGATCAGTCATTACTCGCAGTAGCATCCTCTCTCCTTGGTCTAGTGCTCTCCTTAAGCCAACCAAGATTTGTTAAGGCTTCACTAGCTCAGTGTCTACTTCAAGCCTCATTAACATCTCACACTAGACTTAGTCTAGCTGTTGCTCTAATATCCCTTCTTGGGTTAGACCTCTAGCCATGAGCATGACTCGCTAATCATGACTACTTGCTAGACTCTCCAAATTCATCTCCCTAGCCTTACTCTTTGGTTAGCTTGGAGCAGACTCATTACTCAATGTATACACGAAAGACAATTATGTCATATGGGGGATACGAGTAGGGTCTTGGTCTGGTGGCCTACAAGACACATGTGAGTACTCAATGCTAATATGCATTAAGGCTCAATATTCATGCCTATGACGGTTATACCGTAAGAGTACAATCATGATGGAAAGAGGAGTTAATGGTGAGAGACGTGGCTATAATCCAGGGAAATGGGCGTAAAGGTTGGTCATCTCATCAATGCATGCAGACGTGACCACCTCTTCATTTTCCCCACTTAGCCCGCTTTGTCTATTAACTACGAGATTACAGCGACTATAAATAGTGGACTCCATTTCACTAAGGACAACACAGAGAGCGTTGATTCAACCTGTTCAGTCGCACTCTGATCTCCCTCTTCTCTTTCTGCTTCCCTCCGTAGAAAGACCAACCGTTCCTTCCTTCACTGTGAGTGAAGCATTGTTTGAACGGTCATCTTCTTTATTTAGGCAAACGGTGTTCGAAATTGATCTTCCGTTCTCCACAAATCCATCTTTTCATATTTTATTTTTTTTACTGTAAAAACATTTGGCGACCACAGTGGGAGATTAATTTCTCAGTTGCAGTCGCAACCATGGTTGATTCTAGGTTGAATACAGAGTCTGTCATTCCCAATTCCACTTCTATGAATTCCACAACTTCCAGCACCACCACTCCCAGTATTACTCTTCCCACTAGCACTACCACTACTTTTGGAATATCTCAGCCTCTCTATACCAATCCCATCATTACCAATCGTCGTCTTGAGGAGACTTGGAGGAGTGAAAACACACCATTGACAATGTATGATCTCGCTAAGACTCAGATGGAAATGTTAAGTCATTTGAATACCATTGCTGAGAAGTTGGTGGGACCAACCCCACGTTTTTAACAAAGGAGGACTGTGAATCCCAATCATGCAGGCTCCTCCAGAGTCAATCCTGATACTGATAATGAACATAACACTCATAATGAAGATGATGCACGCAACGAGAATCATACTCGTAATAAAGATCGGGTTCATAATGAGGAGCATGCACATATCGAGCAAGAGAGGAACAAGGAACCTAACTATGTTACTATTGAAGAGTTGGAAAGGCTCTTACAGACTCGTAAAAGGGATGAATCCTTTGATTTGTATCATCATCGACCTTCTTACTCGACTGATATACAACGGATTGCTCTTCCACGAGGGTATACTTCGCATGTTTTCTCGTTATTCAATGGTAGTGGTAACGCCCGAGAGCATGTTTCTCGCTTCTTGGAGTCATTAGGAGAAAATGAATCCAATCATGTTGTATATCTTAAAGAGTTTTCGAAGTCTTTGACTGGGAGAGCATACACATGGTATAATAATCCTAAGCCTAATAGAGTAGCAAACTGAGATCAGATGGTCAATATATTCTACAAGAAATATTTTTTCGTTTCTGAAGAGATCACTCTTGCAGATCTGGGAAGATTGTTTCAAAGGGGTAATGAACATCCAAATGACTACGTACGAAGGTTCAAAAATCAAACTCTTGACTGTCATGATCTAAATGTGACAGAAGCGCAATTGGTAGAACTTTGTATCAATGGGATGCTTCCTATTTATAGAGCCCTATTAGAAAACCTGCGTTTTCAATCATTTAATGAACTACATGATGCTGCTAAAAGATCGGGTAACACCACACCTGCTTTACTCGAGAGAACAAGGTTATTCAAGAATGAAGAAGGTATCTGTTGGAAAACTCGTAGTGACAAGCATTTCTCTGACAAGCCTTTCAACTCCCATCAATCTGCTGCTTTTGTGACTGAGGGAAGCAAGAGAAAGATCCAGGGTCATAGTTCTCAATTACCTAAGCGTCTAGCTCATGAGCAAGGAAATTGTGAACCAGAAGTACGTGGGAAAGGTGAACGTCCACTACCCCCCAGACTTTCCTTGTTTATATGAAGAAGTGCTAGAGTTGCTAGAAGCTTGGATTCAAGATGATGTTGTAAAACTTCCCGCTATCAAAAGGGAACCGACTGTGCAAGACAAAGCAAGCCCTAAATACTGTCATTTTCATAGGAGTGTAGGATATCCCACACGTGACTGCAAGGCTCTCAAGTGGACATTCAAAGAGAAGATTAAAGCTGGTGAACTTGATATGGGGACTGAAGGTGTAAACAAGAACCCGCTCCTTCAACATCATGTTAGGAGTTTCACCACTTGTGAAAGACCTGAGGGCCAAGTGGCAATATATCTAATTGAGAACTTATGTGAATTTATACATTTCTCGGAGGCGCAACGCAAAGAAACCTTTACTGCTATCAACTGCATCTCCTTTGATACGTGCATTACTCCCCCTGATGAATCCCTAGAAGTGGCTCTCACATCAGATGATCCAGAGATGAAAAGAATCACCTTTACTGACGATGATATGATGGTAAGGGAAGGGCATAATCGTGCTCTCTACGTTACTACCAACATTAAGAACTCAGAGTTTAAGAGAGCTTTGCTTGATACCGGATCTTCTGTCAACATCATTTCTCTCAAGACTTTGAGAAGTGCCAGGGTTCCAACATCTCTCATCGTTCATCACCCGATTGTCATTCAAAACTTCGAAGGCAACGCTAGTGACACTTATGGCCATGTTACTCTGGATTTGAAGGTGGGACCAGTCTTGACAAAAGTGAAATTTCACATAGTTGTGAAAGAACCGAGCTACCATATGATCTTAGGGCGTCCCTGGTTACATGATCACAAGTTTGTGCCCTCCAGTTATCATCAATGCATGAAAGGATCATTTGAAGGAAAAGTTATTCGTATTGCAGCATCTCAATGTCCTTTCTCGCCGGTATATAATGCGACTTTCTTTGAGCCAAGAGATGCCACTCCTAACCTACCCAACAAAATCTACAGTTGTCATTTGCCTGCTTGGGCTTCTATCAAAGATGCTGAGAGGTTACCATCACCAACCCCTGTTGTAAAGAAATTTCAAAAAAAAAAAAAAAACAGTTTCCGTGGAGCGGTTCAAACGTAGTGCCATCGATGATATCGCTCAACACTCTCATACTAAGAGAGGTTTGAATTTTGTAACAAGTTATGACACTAATGGTAGAGTCATCTACCTACGTCGTCGGAGTTGTTAGCAATTGGCAGGGGAGGAAGGTGGAAAGCCTCCCCACCAAGAAGAATGTTAGCTTTTAATGTAATCTCTCAATTCCTCCAAAATAATGTGACCATCATCAAATCACATTTAGAATTTTACTCAAAAAAAATGACTTAGGAAAATCACTCAACAATGGTAGTTGCGTTTTTTGGATGAAAGCAACTACTTTATGGTCCAACTCCGCCTGCCAAGCAGGCAATTTCTCATTCATCTCTTTGATTCTTTTTGTTTCTTTTGACAACTTTTCTCTCTCTAATTCCCAATCTCATCTGTGCTGGGGACTGCAACAGCACTCGTGGCTTCCCATTTGTTTTTGAGGACATTGAGACTCTGACGTAGCCAGGCTACGCTAAACTGAAATATTTCACTCGAAGATACTATACCTTTCCAGTATCCAAACATTTTCTTAGTGATCCTTTTGGTGTTTTCGTAATCATATCGTCAACCATATATAATAAAGGAACATCAAGAGATACGAAGTAAGGGATATACTATACTACATAAGTATTGACAATACTTCTCACTGATGGTGGTGTACAACGGAGCAAAGTGAGATGGAACACTGAAATTGCCAACTAGTCGCTGGTCTTCAGATTGACCATGGGGTGTTTCGAATGGATCGCCTGTGTAAGGGTACTTAGACACGGCAAATCCAGTCTCATTCTCGACGGGTGTTTTGGGGTCGATTTGCATACTCCCACTTAGCAAAGGAGCGAAATTAACAACAAAATCAACATTTGGAGGTTGCTGATGTGTTGCGGTACTAATCGGTATGTCATTGTCCTGAGGCGAATGACTCATGAGATCGGCATCGTCACCAGATCCAGTTTCTTCGAAGGACTCGACGTTTCTTTCTCCGCCCAAATTGATATTTTCAATGCTCATATCATTATACTGGAACACAACGACCAATTAGTATTCACATTTTTAAAGAAAAATGGGAGTTTTAAATGCCCACTGGTAGTCTTCAAAGAGTTGAACTCTACTAATTGATTTGGACGTCCACAAATGTGACGATCAAATCCAGCAAGCAAGGAAAGCTTCCTTTAAATTCTTCTCTTCTATTGGTTACGATGAGAATAATTAGCATATCATATATGCATATACTATATACACGCACATCGATATTAATTAGGATTATATTAATTTAGACATAATATATTGACATTAATGGACCATATATATAGACATGATATATTGACATCGATATTTGGACCATATATATATACATGATATATTGATATTAATGGATATTATATTTTGGATAAAACTATATATATAATAGATATTATATTTTGAGTTAGATCTTAACAAAAATAGAAAAATATTTAAAAATTTTGGTCCTTAATATCTTTCTATGAAGGCCAAGAAATGGAAGAGGTAATAAGGGTAATATCCTAGCTAGATCATATTTATGAAATTATAAATAGACACTTACCTCATTCTATGTATACTAAATCTCCATGCCAATCTATACTGATTACATATGCGTGCGTTCACCACCAGTACTCATCATATAACAAGGGATTGTTCCATGTTGAGTAGGGGACTTAATGTTGATGGTGGGTTTTAAACGCACTCTATATTATAGATCAGATCATACTCATGGCTTACTAGATACAAGGTCTCCTTCAAGTGACTGCTAGTCATGCCTCCTACGTGTATGTCATATCTCCGGGACTTGGTGAGCAATTCACCTCCTAAGGCTTATCAACGGCGTGACTTCATTCACTCATCATTGGACTACTAGTGCTATTCTTCACAATGGGTCACTAGGCATCGTTCGTGTTAGGCGCGTGTCTCTCATAGACCACTAGCTTGTTGGAACCCCCTTAGGGCTTGGTGAGAAACATAGTCACTCCCTAAGGGTCTGTTTATACCATTGATCATGACTCACTGATCAGTCATTACTCGCAGTATCATCCTCTCTCCTTGGTCTCGTGCTCTCCTTAAGACAACCAAGATTTACTAAGGCTTCACTAGCTCAATATCTACTTCAAGCCTCATTAACATCTCACAGTAGACTTAGTCTAGCTGCTGCTCTAATATCCCTTATTAGGTTAGACCTCTAGCCATGAGCATGACTCGCTAATCATGACTACTTGTTAGACTCTCAAACTTCATCTCCCTAGCCTCACTCTTTGGTTAGCTTGGAGCAGACTCATTACTCAATGTATACACGAAAGACAATTATGTCATGTGGGGGATACGAGTAGGGTTTTGGTCTGGTGGCCTACATCACATGTGAGTACTCAATGCTAATATCCATAACGGCTCAATATTCATGCCTATGACGGTTATAACGTAAGAGTACAATCATGATGGAAAGAGGAGTTAATGGTGAGAGACGTGGCTATAATCCAGGGAAATGGGCGTAAAGGTTGGTCATCTCATCAATGCATGCAGACGTGACCACCTCTTCATTTTCCCCACTTAGCCCGCTTTCTCTATTAACTAAGAGATTACAGCGACTATAAATAGTGGACTCCATTTCACTAAGGACAACATAGAGAGCGTTGATTTAACCTGTTCAGTCGCACTCTGATCTCCCTCTTCTCCTTCTGCTTCCCTCCCTAGAAAGACCAACCGTTCCTTCCTTCACTGTGACTGAGGCATTGTTTGAACGGTCATCTTCTTGATTTAGGCAAACGGTGTTCGAAATTGATCTTCCGTTCTCCACAAATCCAACTTTTCATATTTTATTGTTTTACTGTAAAAACAGTGTGAAGTTGATTTCTTTGATAATACATTGCCTTCTTTTAGTCAATTTTTTTTCATATATATTAAATTGAATTTTCATATAAATACTTCTATAAAGATTACAATAACTCTAGAAACTGACCGCAAGATGAGGAGGACTCGCCTCCTCCAAAACTAATAGAGGCCCATTGTACTGTATGAGTGGTCAATTTTTGCAAAGGTCTCCTTGCGGCCCATCAATCATTTTGGTATTTATATCTCAAGCTCGGTCCAAAATATTGTGTTGTTATGACCATGCCCTACCACATTAAAAAATTGAAGTATAATATTTGTGAATGTCGATTTCCTGGCAAGTACTCCCTACTCAAGTGGAGGGAGCTTCAATTCGTGATTGAGGAGTTCGAGGAGACCGATCTTTATACATTAAGTTGATAGATTAACAACATCATTTTACTTAAATAATATTGGTAATGTCTTAGTTTTGAATTTAGCTAATGATAACTCATGTTAGTCATACAATATCGTATTAGAGTGACTCACAATCTTTAATATAAGCATAGTCAAATACTAGTTGAGTTTTGACGATTTCCAACACCGAATTTGTCGCTCATCGCTCCTCATTCCTCACTCATATCCAAATAGGATCCCGTGAATGATTTAATTATTAGTATTAACACATCCTAAAACAATGACCTGAATTTGAAAGTCTCCACAACAAACTTTTTTTACCTTTTACAAAGCAACAAAGTAAAAAAGTGTAAATGCGAGTTGTACCATTGAATCGGCTTAAGAGATGACGACCGTAAATTTAATATTAACTCCACGTGTACGCCCCAGATGAACCTGTTATCCTATATAAAGATAAAGACCTGGTTTCATACCTTAAAAATCAGGTTTCATCTCAGAGCATCACCGCTAGAGTGAGAGAAAGAGGCGAAATTAAAATTAGGGTTCTAGCTTCTGAAACTCAAAGAAGAGGCAACAAAAATGGAGTGTTGTAGAATCAGTGATTTTGTATGGGAATGTGGTGGAAACAAAACCATCTCTTTAATTTCAACACATTATGATTTCTTCTCTCAAAATAATGATGTTTGTTGGTCTTTCCATAGGTATTAGTTCACGAATGGAGCATTCGGAGATTTCCTTTTCGTTAATTCTATACTGAAACTATCTAGGGGTGTATCTGTATATGAGAGTCGAGTAGTAGACTACTTCACCAAGTGGGTTAGCTAATTGGTGAAAGATGAGCAATTGCCAAAATAAAAAATCTCTTTGATTGTCAAATGGAACTTTCTTGTCATATACCTGCTGCAATGCTTAATGTTTTCACTGTGAATAAGAAAGAGGACAAGTTAATTTGGTGTGGGACTATCGTTCGGTGGTGATTTTACTGCGGCATCAGTATTTCAGTGCGTTAGAGAGAAATTCACTGAGATGTCGTGGATAAGGAAACGAAGTGGTGTGGAGATGGCTAGTAGGCATTTTTGAATTCATTCACTGAGAAATTCATTCTTTTCAGGAAGTTTTAGATAGAGTCCTGTGGTGTTTGAGTAACACAATGATTTTTGAAGAAGTAGTTAACCGAAATTCTGAAGAGGAAAATTGTCCATTTTAATGGTGAATGCGAGTTTAGGATCAAAGGAGTGATGCAGAATTCTGCATATACATTTTAACTTTTTTGGGGTTTAAGAGCAGAAGGGCTCATCACATAAGGGTCGTGGAGTTTGCAATTCATGCTGCCTGATTATCCTAAAATATCATTTTATGTTGTGTTGGGGTATCACGAGGGAATCCTGGAGATGCAGCATATGGATTCACTGCAAGAAGTAGTTCTGGAGATTTTATTGTCGCAGTGGAAGGTGGAATGGGCAGTCAGCAACGACTAATTGATTGAGCAAACTCCAAAAAAGTGGAACTTTTTTGCCATGTTAATATCGTCTTGTACACCAGTGGGTAGAGGTGTCAAAAAGGCCAGGCCAGCCCGAGCCTGGTCAGGCCTAGCCCGTATTTTCAGCCCAAAGCCTGGCCTGGTCCGTAATTTAACAGGCTTGGCTAGGCCCAGGCCTAAATCAGGCTCAGGCCAGGCTGAAGTTTTTAGGCCTTTTAGCCTGTCGAGCCTGGCCTGCATTAGCCCGAGCCTGTATAAGGCCTGCCAGGCTGGCCTGTATTTGCCTGTTTAAAAATATCAATAGGAAGATTCGAACCTGTGTACTAAAGACTGCATAACATTTAGCTTACCATGGATCCACTCATCTGTTCGTTTGCTTTTGTTTTGACCTTTAATGTATTTTTTGTAATCTTCACGAAATGAATGGCCACCTTATTTATTACTTTCTTTCTATGTATACATAAATTTATATATATATTATGTATATACAAGGGGTTTGCCCGTGCCGCAGACGGCACGGGATTGAGTGTTTTAGATTTATTTTTTTTTCCAATCCTTATATATAATAATTGAAACCAAATACTCAATTCTCATTCATTCTGGCCCTACCATTTTAAGCTCTAGACCAATGCGGTGAGAGTATTGAGAAATAGAGCTCTCTCATTCATTCTGGCCCCACATAAATAACCAAATAGATTTATTTTACACCATCTTTACACCTTCCGTAGTCGGCAACCCATGTTCGATAACTACCCATCTTCCCCACTTCTTTTCTTCAAAGTTCAGAAGCAAGTAAGGAACTGCTCAAAATCTCATCTTGCCCATTTTCATTAAAATAAAAACCTGCTCAAAATATCTCAGAAAAACCTGTAAATCCTTACACAAAACTAAGCAAACCATGTAAATCCTTGATGGAAACGCTACTTACCGGGTATGTCGTTTCTCTCTTCTATCTCTGGATTTTATTTAATTTGCTGTGGAAACCCTAATCTTTTACTTCCATTTATCTACTTAATTCGTATGATTTCAAATTGCATACATAGTATTTTGTGCAATTTTTACGGAGATGGAATCAAAGTCTTAAGGTACTGGGTTTTTAATCTCTTACTATAT
>JAJJMA010102579.1:0-13636 GCA_023529015.1 Papaver nudicaule | reverse complement strand
TTTCAGGTACTTATCTCTGACACCTACACGTTGGGAATACGAACGTTGTGGTATTAGCACTCGCAGAGGGACAGTGCTACAAGAACCTCAAATTGAAGAAATTCCAGACGAAGAAGTTCTGGAAAACGAAGAAGCTATGACTAACAAGTCACTCAAAGAATTAGCTTCTCACAAGCTTGATGAACAACGCTGGTATATCCAAACAACATCAAAGTTTGAGATAAAATCAGGGTTGCTCTGAGAGTTTCCTAAATTTCATGGAATGGCCAATGAGGATCCATGCAATCACTTGATGGAATTTCATAACATTGTTTTGGCCATGCTTACTAGTGATGATGATGATGATGCAAATGGAGCCATGCTGAGGGATTTTGCATTTTCCTTGCAAGGTTCGACGAAAGATTGACTTTATTACTTGTCTCCAGGAAGTATTACAACTTGGAAAGCAATGAAACAACTTTTTTTAGAAAGGTATTTTCTTGCTTCTCGAGCTACTCAAATAAAAAGGGAGATATCATCTATTTGCCAAATGGTGGATGAGACTTTGTCTGAAGTTTGAGAGTGTTACAAGAGATTGGTGGCAAGCTGTCCACATCATCAAATCAGTGATACTCAAATACTTCAGAACTTCTACGAAGGTTTACTTCCACCTGACCGAAACCTCCTTGATGTTGCAAGTGGAGGTGCATTCATGAGTAAGACTGCAACATCGGCAAGAGAATTGATTGATAGTATGGCAGCAAATTCTCAACAATTTTACAGCCGTTCTGAAACACTTGTTAAGAAAGTGAATGAGGTAAGTGAATCTCCTGATCTTTATCAGAAAATGGATAATCTAACTGCTATGTTGCAACAGGTTGCATTGGCGGTGATACCTCAACATTCAGCAATTCGAGAGGGCAATGAGCAAGTTAATGTTGTATTTCCAAATCAGCAGAGGTCGAGATATGATCCCTATTCTAACACTTATAATGCAGGATGGCGTGATCACCCCAATTTCAGCTATGCTAACAAGCAAGCTGAGGTTCAACAACCTGATTACAACCGCCACAACGGGTACCAACAACAATTTCAGCCACCGTAACAACAACAAAACCAAAGTTAAAACATGGTGGATTTGCTGAAATCATTCATACAAATGACTGAGAATGCGGTGAAAGATTTACAAACACAAGTTGGCTCTATGGCAGTTGATTTGAACCAATTGAAGTCACAAAATAGTAGGAAACTCCCTTCTCAACCTATCATCAATCCAAAAGAAACGATGAATGCCGTGACATTGACAAGTGGTACACAAACTGTGCAGCAGGAAGAAAAGATCACCAAATCAAGTTCAGCTGAACCTGACAAGGAATCAGAGACTCTTCCTAAAACCACTGAGGTACCTAAGAAAATTTCTAAACCTCATGTTTCTACTTATGTTCCGCATCTGCCTTTTCCTCGCAGGTTTGCTACTTCCAAAAAGTCGGAACAAGAGACTGAGATTGTAGAAATTCTCAAGAAGATTCATCTGGATATTCCATTTGTGGATGCTATCAAACAAATTCCTCATTTTGCGAAAGTTGTGAAGGAGTTGTGTACCAAGAAGCGAAAACTCAATGGTAATGAGGTAATGAGTGTGGGGGAAAATGCATGTGCTGTCTTGCAGAAGAAACTCCTACCAAAATGTAAAGACCCATGTAGTTTCGATATTCCAGTCATTATTGGTAATACTATATTTAGCAAAGCTATGTTAGATTTAGGGGCTTCAGTGAATGTTATGCCCGCATCCATATATGAATCTCTTAATTTATGTCCATTGAAAGAAACATGTGTTGTTTTACAATTGGCTGACTGTACTAATGTTTACCCTAGAGGTATTGTTGAGAATGTGTATGTGCAGGTCAATCAATTGGTATTTCCAGCAAACTTCTGTGTGTTGGAAATAAATGGAGACTCATCAGATTCATCCATCCCTTTGTTGTTGGGACGACCATTCATGAAGACGGCTAAAATCGCCATAGATGTTGACGAGGGAACGTTGACAATGAAACTTGACGGAGAAACAATACGTTTCAACATTTTCGAGACGATGAGACATCCTAGTGATGTTACTCTTGTTTCTCCATCAATGTGGTTGGTGATTCAGCTGAGCGAATATTCAAGCAAAAGAGTTCAGACAATTGCAAGGAAAAGAAGAAGGCGAATTCTGGTGACAAAATTTCTGATAAACACTTTAGTGCTGGGCAGAAAGTTCTTTTATTTAAATCTTGCCTACATTTATTTCCTTGCAGAATGAAATCACATTGGATAGGACCTTTTGTTGTTCTAACTGTGTTTTCCAGTGGTGCACTGAAAATTCAGAGTTTGTCAACGGGAAAAGAGTTCCATCGGTTAAAATCCCTCTAGAGGAATCATAGAGCCATTACGTCAGGCTGATGACGTTAAAACAAGCGCTACATGGGAGCCAACCAATTGTTTGTATCTCACTTTGCTATTTTATTTTGTTCTTTTCGCAGAGAGACGAAGATGATGCTTAATGGGAGTCAACCCATTCAATTTCGCTTTGTGGGAGTCAACCCACCGGATATCTACCGCATTTGAATTCCATTGGACGAGTCAATCTACATTGAGGACAATGTTGAGTTCAAGTGTGGGGGAGGTAAATCCTTATTTCTCACTCTCTCAAATGGCGAAAAACAGAACTGCCAAGGCGAAAAACAGAACAACCGGGTAAAAGACTACCCATAAAAAAGTGAGATGGGTTAAAAAAAAAATTGGGTGAAAAACAGAACTGCCCAGGAAAAAATAAAAATAAATAAATAAATATATTTGGGCGCATTAGGGGCACCTTCCCCCTAATGGATATGAGACAGTTAAGAAATTTCCAAATTTCAATCCAGTGCAGCTCTCTCTTTCAGAGCAGTGGATATTGATGGTGGTGGAATTCTGGAGCAAGATAGTTGATTCAGCGTAAGAGGATGCCGTAGAGTCATAGGTGATGATTGGGGCTGCTGAAGGTGGACTTTGGTGCTATAACAATAACATTAACAACAACACTACAACAGTGTACTTATATTGCTGAGTATGATTTGGCCTAAGTTTGTAGTGTGCCTTAGCTGGGTTGGTGCCAGTATTGGGTTCACTGTGGTCAGAAGAGGAGCAATAAAGAGATTTGGTGCTAATATTGGGTATGTGCTGAAGCAGATGACTAAAGAACATAAGGGGGTTCAAGTGTTGCAAATTACAAGACAAACAAGGGGTCTCAATGAATTATGGTCTTCTTGGTGTGTGTGTATGAACTTAAACCATGCAGGGACTGAATGTGCTTGGAGAGAAACAAACTGTGCTCACTCTCTATAAACCAGAAATGTGTGCAGCAGATGTTTGATGATATGCTTGACTCAGTCGAATAGTGCAAAAGTGGGAAATGGAGATGGAAATACGGGTGATTTTGGGGTTCAGCTGATATAAAAGCTTGCTTTAACTGTGATGCTGCTGAAAGAGAAAGAACAATGTGTTGGTATGCTGTGTTACTGTTGCTTTGTGATGCTAGTGATGGTGCAAGGAGGTTGTGCTTGTCGTTAGGTGGAATGTGTGCAAGAAGAGGACTGCAACTGAGAAATGAAGCAATGACTATGTAGAGCTGAAATTCAGCAGTGAAACATGGCAGGATTGGTGATTCTAGTGGGTATGGTTGAATGGATTGCAAGAGATAGATATGTAGTGGATGTGGTTAGAGCTGCTGAGGTTGTAAGGTACGGATTAGTGCTGCTTCCAATCTTGAAGCATGGTGCTGCTGGAGAGAAGTACAACATGCAGTGAGTTGTGTCATGGATTCAAGGTTGGTGAACTGCTGGTGTGTTGATGTTGTTATTGGTGACAGTGAAGAGAAGATGTAGCGATGTTGTGTTTTCAGATTGGGTTCATGGTGTTCCTGATTGAAGTTGTGATATGGGTATTGGTGGCTTTGTGGTGATGGAGCTATGCTAACTGAAGCTAGGAGTGAGAGGAGTTGAGGGAAGTGGTAGAACAACAAAGAAATGGCTGCAATCAGTGAGGATGGAATGATTTTTCTGTCAATAAGGGAGTATTTTTGTACAATGCTTGTGTGATTTGTCGAGCTGCGCTGTTGTCGCTACTGTTCTTTTATTGTTGCTGATACTCTAGAGGAACATGGTGATGCTGAAGGGAGGCATAATAAGGCAAAGGTGGTGCAGGAATTGATGTGAATGAGGCCTGGTGTAGTGGAGTTGTGTCACAAGTTGTACTGTCGGATTTCCAAATCCGACAGTGGAGAGAATGGAAGAAAAATGCACACGTGCAACTTGCCATGCACACTTGGTGAGGAAGAGAATGGGCCTTGAGTTTTGGTTAGTTTGGTTCAGCCCGACAATGGTGTTGGGTCAATATTTCAGCTGGGCTTACGAAGATGAATGAGTTTTGCTTAAAAACAAAAAAAATTCAACAGCACATAAAAGAGTGAGGTGTGCTAAAAAAAAATACACATAAAAAAGTGAGATGTGTTTACTTGAGGACAAGTAAAGACTAAGTGTGGGGGAATTTGATAGTGTGCAAAACACCTATTCAATAGTACCTAAATCGTACACTTTAGTCGACTTAAGCCTCATACATTGTTTATTTTAACCATTTTCTATTTTGCAGGTATTTTGAAATAATATTATAATAAATGAAGCAGAAATAACTCTATCCACAACTTGGCGACTCTAGGTTGGTCGAGTCAAATACAAGAAAAGAGCAAGGCTTGAAAGGTGTTAAAAATCAGAATTACTGAGGGAAGACACAACATCTACTGAAGGCAGCCAAAGGAGTAACAAACAGGATTACAAGAGCACCCAAACTGTACCACTCAGGGCACCCACTTGAGAGAGAGAGACCAAGAGCACTGGGGTAGACACAATTTAGGATGCAGGGCACCACCACAACCTTATCTTTATCTGGTCGAGATTTTCCATCACTAGCCAGATTCAGTTTACAACACACCAGACAGAGCAGACACAGGCGACTAAGCAGGGAGCAAGCATTGCTGGTGGAATCAAGACTCAACGGATTCAATGGGTTGCAAATCAGAGAATAATGGAAGGGAAAACAGGAATATGGTGTTTCAAGGTCAGGTCAAGAAAATCAGAGGAGAAACATTCACTGCCGATGAAACAACAAGGAAGATAGCTTGATTTGAGATGAGTCTGGGAGTTGATGAAGTTGAAGATGTCACTGCTACTGCTGGTTGCGCTGAAAGAAATGACAAATGGGTAACAGTTACATGAGGAGGTGATAAGCTAGGTAATTTGATCTCAAAAGGGACACATACGGTTTGATTAGTTCTACTGTTGGAATCTATGACAGCTAAGAAGAAATCAGATGTGTATTTAGAGCTGTGTTACAGTTTTTAAGCTTGGGTTGAGCTCAATTTTGCGTATAAAGATTGTTGATGTATGAATTGGTGATGAACTCAACTGTTGCGAGAAGGATTTTGAATTCACAGTGTCAGGCTTCTGAGTTCGACAGAGATGAGGAAGATTGCGTGTGTGCTTTTTGCACGTATGAAGAAGAAGGGGCAGTCGGACTTTCAAATCCGACAGGCGTAATAGCTGGGCTTCTGGTTACTATTTTGGGCCCAGGCAGAGGGTTATGGGTCAGTTCTGTTGGGCTCGGATATCTGGGTTAGGAAACTGTTTTTAGGTTTGATTTGTGAATAAAAGCAGAGTGGTTTTACAGAGAAAGTTTTTACCGACGCACAGTTCCCGAGGAGTTTTTGAAGCTAGTTTTGGGCACTGATTTCGAGGTGGAACCTTGGGAGCAAGTTGGAGCTTTGCATCAAGTTTTTTATTTTAAATGATTTTTAGCACTTTAAATATGTTTTCTTTTGCTTTCAATAAGAACATGAGTAGTTAATTTCTTTATTATTGGTTGAGGATGTAGTCTAAAATTCCAAGACATGTTATTTGATTAATTATGGAGTTGAACTTATTCTTATTCATTATCGATTTTATTCTACTTTGCGTATGAGTGTATGATTGATGTATTACACTAATATTGAATATCTTTTGATTCAAGTGGCCATATATTTATATCTATTGCTAGAATTAGGTTTGGAGATACGAAATAGTTGAAGAACCTATTCATAAGTAGTACAATATGATTATTGAGGTGGTGATAGTTTTGAGAGTCATATGTAGGATATTACCTTTGTTGAATGAACTATTCATGGTGGTTCATTGCATTGATTAGCCTATTTCACAAAACTTAATGCTCTTAGAGAGTTGAACTCGATTACTCGATGTGTCGAGTTATTCTCTATGTAGTATTCGCACATTCATCGTTATGGTGTGATGACATTAGGAAATTACGGAACATTTTCGCGATGATGTATTCTAGGGCTTTTGATGATGATAGAATTAGTAGATACTCCATATTTTATTCATATGCATGTTGAGCAATTGAAGATGAACCCTTAATCAATATTCTCATCTCTTGATTGTTTCATATTATTCTTTGCTTCATATTTACTTTTTTTTTATTTTATTTTACTTTTAGTATTAAAACAACAAACATCCCCCCAGGTTACTTTAGGATTCAACATTAAAATAACAACCATTACCTCTCTGTGAACGAACTTGTTCTTACCTCTATATTATATATATTGTGAAGGTTTATGACTTAATATATTTGTGTGATTCGACAACGCATCAGTCCCATAAGAGAGAGTGGAGGTAGGATAATAACAATAGTTGAGGGTAAACATGAAAAAATAAATCTCTCTCTTACTTGCCTTAATAATTATGCAAATCCCAACTAGCTCAATTTATGTGGTACGGAGGGAGTAATAATTTTTCTTGGTGCCAAAGCTATTATTTTAAAAAAGTTATGATTATGCAGTGGGCCAATAACCACTTAAGGGATTTAATGGTATATGAGGGACCCAAAACTACCTCAACCCTTAGATTTCACACTTGACGAGATCACAACGGTCCGTTTGTTTGGCCAACTTGTCTTTAATGTGTTTTATATTATAAAAACACGTTTTGTATGCCCCACATAAACTGATAATCCCATGTGAAAACTACTACCTACACCAAATAATATGGGTTTTATTTTTATAAACCCCACAAAATGGATATCACATTGTCCACTCCATAATTTCAAAATTTTATTATTATTAAGCCCCAAATATTTTGATTTAGGGCTCGATTTTGAACTTTTCTAGGATGACAACGTCATCAATTATTTTAAATACCATAATTAACCTTTCTATTTATACATTAGTATACTTTTAACCAGCTTCATTCAGTTCGAAAGGAGGGAGACGAAAAACCAGAAAGGAGGGAGACAATATTTTTAGTTTTTTTTTTCTTCTTCCCGTTTTCAATTCTAAACCTAATCTCGAGCTTAGATACAATAGATTCATTGAAACCTCAAATGGATTCAGTTTGGAAAAGCTTGGAAACCTAAAATCGATGTAAACCGTTCTTGTTCATGTAGATCTACTGAAAAATAGTTTCGATTTGAGTAGTAAAGTGAAAGAAAATCATCTTCAACACAAATCGAGATCCATCAACAAATATAAGTCACTACAGGATGATTCAACGCCAAAAAAAAAAAAAAAACTAATACCGCGTCAACAATGATTGTAGGTCACTAATTAACAACTGAAAAATGTCAATTTATCAACAAAAATGATCAAAAGGATAAGTTTCAATTTTAATTTGTAGGTCTGATTAGTTTTTTCTTTTTGTTTTGATCGATCTATTCAGATTGGAGGTGTAGAGCAACATATATTTTTGTTCAATCAATCGGTTCTCTTAATCCAGATTCGTTTTGTTTGTAAATGTTTAGGTTTGATTCAGATTTTCTAGTGTTGATTTTGATTATTTATTTCTGTTATTCTTCTTTGATCTGATTTTAACCATTCAATCATGTTTTTATGTATATTGGTTAGGTTATTTTAGTTGGATTGAAGAATTTATGGAACATGTTTACTGATGGTTTTGCTGTTGTTGTTCTTTTTGTTTTTTAGTTTTTTGCTTTTGTTGGTTTACTGTTTTTGTTATTGAATTGTGAAAGTAGTATTAGTGTTGCCTGAATGTGCCTAAAACTGCCTGCATTTACCCTGACATAAGACTATGTGATGTTACATGAAATTTTAGTTAAAACTTGTATCGGTATCCTATGGGTAGCACCTGCTTTCTTGTGTTACTGCTTATAGTGCTGGAGTTAATTTGTGTAAATGGTTGTACTATGAGCAGGTTTTCCATGACGCAATCGAAACTCTAAGGGCGTCGTATAAGAAAATGAAAATCTAGGTAACTATCGTATCTTATCAACTTTAGAGCCTGAATTTATTATTTTGTATTGGATGTTATTTACTAGTATGGACTCATAAGCTCGAAATGCCAAGAGCACCCAAACCTGTATAACGGTTTGTGGAGATTGATGGTTCAAGTCCATCTGGGTCCTATTTGAATTGGTTTATATTGTGAATTTTTTTTTAGTCGTGGTCGCAGTGTATGCATGTGTATCTCCCAAGTACACAAACCATGTGTATCTCCCAAGTACACAAGCTGTATGCATGTGTAGCGGCTGACTACACAATCCATATGCATGTGTAGTGGTTTATTACACATGATGTATGTATGTGTAGCGGTCGACTACACAAACCCTTATGCATGTGTACTGCCCAGCACCAGCCCACCCCCTGTATATTGGCATGTGTAACTGCTGAGTATACATGCGATTTTCAATTATATTGGTGTTCTTGTATATTAATGGGAATTTTCTTCTCGAGTTCAAAAGTACAAGCTGTAGTAGAGTAGTTAGTTAATCCATTTCAGCGATACATGAGTGGTTGTTGTGTACTAATTAGATTGTTAGGACTATGATAGTGGAGTTTCTCTTTGTATGGTTACTTTATACCACTGGGTTCTATAAAGTTTTACAAGTCATTTATGATCAACAAGAAACTCGCTAAGAAAATGAGACCTAATAAAGGAGGCATGAGTCCTAGATATTTTTCACTTTGTCTAATCTGTTTAAGCTCCATTATGTACTTAAGACTATTCTAAGACATTAAAATGTTATATGTAGTTTTCCCT
Source organism: Papaver nudicaule (assembly GCA_023529015.1). NCBI lineage: Eukaryota > Viridiplantae > Streptophyta > Magnoliopsida > Ranunculales > Papaveraceae > Papaver > Papaver nudicaule. Next base: position 4,544 of record JAJJMA010102579.1, on the reverse strand, counting down.
TTATATGCCATTAAGCTTGGAAGTGGTTTCCTAGTCATCATTTTTACTGGTTTTGTTAATAGAAGAAAGTATCTTCTGTACATAATCGGCAACATTTTTATGGTGGAGACTCTAAGCTACTTATTAATTTAAAGAGCACTACTACAAGATGACAACTCCATATCATATTTTTTTCAGTCAGTAAGATGATACAAAAAAAGAATCCACTAACAAAATGATTAGACTTCACAAACAAATTCAAAATTTTCATTTCAATTAAAAAAAGGATCATTTTTTTTTACATAGTTACTAATGTGATCTGATATTTTCAAAATGGTAAATAAAACTATATTCGACGACATTTCATTGCGGTGCATATTTCTGCTTATGTCTTTGCTTGTGGTTGACAATCCCTTATAACGACTTTATCCGAAATTCTTTGATTGTTCCATCATTTTAGAATAAGCATCCCTACAAAACAAATTTCACAGTTCTTTATTATATGGAAACAAAAGACATAAGCAAAAATACCTAAATATGGATGTATATTAGCCAAGTCACAAAAAAAATTGCATGTGTAACATCTCAGTACACAATCACTATAAGCATGTGTACCATCTTAGTACACAGTCAAATATGCAAGTGTAACAGCTGACTACACACCTTCAGTCCCGACACTTAAATAATAACTTAATTAGTTCTACATTTCTATATCAAATACATGCACAAAACATTGTTTTTGTAATCCAAATCCTTAACTTGTTAACATGTGTAATTTCTTAGAATACATATCAGATGCATGTGTAACTTCTTAGTACACATCTTCAAACATGAAACAATTCTGACAATTGCATTATGCATGTGTACCACGTCAATACACAAGCATTATAAGCATGTGTAGCCGCTGATTGGTAATGTGCATTATACCAGCTGATACACATTCATTATAAGCATGTGTAGCTGGTGTTTACACAAGCAATGTGTATGTACAACAACTGAATACACAAGCATAGAGACAAGCATTTCAACAATAAAACTTCATAGACCGTATCTTGATTTGTCAATAAGCAATCAAAAAATGAATCTTTTTTTTTTGAAACCAATACTGGTTTCAACAAAATCTACTTAATATTATCACTAAACTTCTAATTTCACAACTATATCAGTTAGCAAGTTCTATTTTTCCAGTAAGTTTACGTAATAGAAAACAATGAATCTATACAAAGTATGACTCAAAACCTCATATGCAAATAGTAGAACACAATAATTGTCTAGTTACTAAATTCAAGAGTACGCAATCTAAACAACAACGTACACAAACATCACCAACAACATAATTTTAATAGTACTATAAGTCTAAGATGCAGACATGCGTAGCACTCTAAACTAGGCAAAAATGAGAATTTTATAGGTCTCTTTACCTATTAGCGATGTACAGATATACAAAATTTTAATATTAGGAAACAAGCCATACCCATATTTGAGGAATTCTCTATGTTCACTCCAGCTTGTTAGTGACGCTGAAGTTGGTTAGGCTTCTGTGGGCATTGGTGACGTTGTTTCTGTTTTCGTGGATGTTGTCGACGATACTATGGTTGCTGGCAGTAATGACAATACCTTTCTTGCCTTCATTTCTGCTAAGAGTTCTTGTAGTGGATTTAAGTACGTTCTCCTTTTCCCTGTTCATATCACAGGACAAACAACATCAATTTTTTTGGGAACAAAGTTACGGAAATGGAAATGAGAGAGCACATAGGGATGTGTATCTGCTGGTTACACTTATATTTGCTATACATTCATTCTGTGACTACTTATTACACACTTTACAATGATTTAGTACGTTAGTTTGTCCAATCAATCACATTATGACATGGCAAGGAACATTAAAAAGCTAACAAAGATTTTTTTTGAACCAATATAGATGTGTAGTTTCTGATTACACAAACAATATGCATGTGTAACAGCTGATTACACACATAATATGCACGGGTATTTGCTGTACACAATGACTTTATACGATGATTGAGACTCCAAACTTCGTATGCAAACATTTAAACATAATTTGGGGATTACTGCTACCAAATTTGGCCTAGTTCACCACAAACAGTACACTAAATTCAACCACTAACAACTTAACAAATACCTGAAGATATACGAGGCATAAGTTTATAACTAAACAACAATAGTACACAAACGTCACCAACATTACAAGTCCATTATGTAGATTGGTACTACTCTTTAAACTGTAGAACAGTAAACTTAGTGACAACAACATTTCAAAATTCAACAACAAAATTTCATCTACATTAACCAAATTCATGCATACTACAATAAAAATCCAAAAATAACAATTTAAGAAACCAAAAATTTGAACATAAACTAGCACAGTTTTTGTGACAACAACATCATAACTCTAAAAATATAAAAATTATGAAGAATATTCAACATGAACATCATCAGAAAATTAACCAAAACAACTGAATCAACTCTGAATCAAATTTTGCAGGTCGGTTTTAATAGCGGTTAGATCAGTACCACTCATTCTTCTTCTTATCAACGGCTCACAACTGTCCCGCCTGGTGATCTGTTTACTTCTCTGTGATTGGCTCCACCTGTACAGCCTGTCATCCAGCCTGTCTACTACAGCTGTCTTATTCCTACAATTTATTCTGTTTATATTTGTTTTGTGTTTTCTGTCTGATGTGTGTTGTGTCGTGTGTTCTTATCCTCTCAGAGTACTTTACTCTTTGTAACTCCATTAATGAATTCTTGATATCCAATTCAATTCATTTTGATCTTTTGATTATCACTAGTAGTGATTATAGTAGGTTTACCTATTGTTACCGCGTCTGCAAGATTTTTCCCTTTCAATTTAGATCTTCTTTGATGATCTTCATTTTCCAGATTTAAGAAGAAGAAGCTTAGATCTCTGCGAAACCCTAGAAAATAACTAAAGAGAAGTATATAACTCTAATTAAAATCACACACATCATTAGAGTCAATAAAAAACAGAAAATCGATGAAAGCAACCAAACAACACCTAAATCAAACGAAATATACCTGTTATGGTTTGATCTTCTTCGTTTTTAGTGATCTCCGTCTTATGATTTTGATTTATCAATGGTTTTCGATGGTTGTTTTGAGAATGATTTGAGATCTGTTTCCATCATTTTTTTAGTTTTGATTTTTGGTCGTTTTGTTTCCGTTGAGATCTCGTTTTTGTTTCTTCGATGAGATTTGTTTCTCCCTCTGAATCTGAAAAAAAATGTGCTCTATTAGAGAGAAATGTAGGTTTTGGTATTTATATACTCAAGGTCATTCTTGTCATTTCAGCTCCTATTAAAACTCGGGGCCTAATAATAAACTTCTTTTAATTCATGGCTTAGTATTATGGGTTGCCCAAGGGTTGGGCCTTAGAATAATTTTCCCTAATCCCATAGCAAGAAACGTGCTTTGAGCCCTCTCATAATTCTACCTCCCCTCCTTTAGTACCTCCAACTAGTAATGTTGGAGCTCCATTTAGTTTTTCAACTTTTTTAAATACTAAATTACCCTTATTTCATTAGCCCCTAATTATTACATTAGTGTTAATAATAAGATTAGAAAAATTATATCATTAATGTTTAAATTAATTTTAGAGGGAGAAACAATCAGATTTTGGGTCTGCTTTTTGGGTTGAGTGAGAAGAAAAAGAGGAGAAAAAAAAACTTGGGTTTTTGGTGTGATTTGTGTGTTGTGTGAGATGTTTGGGGGGGGGGGGGGGGGGGGGGGGGTGACATTGTTGAACTTCCACGGAAGAAATCTACGATTCCCGTTGCGAGAGATCCGGACATGGGAGATTCTTTGTCGCAACGAAACGTTTTCCCTCCACCGGAAACTCAAGAGAAAAATGACGATTTCGACGAATTTTATGTCCCAAATCTGGAAGATGAGCTATTGTATGATGAACCCAATGCTTCTAGTACACATATATACTCAATATCATGTTTAATCACCTTTCTATACCCGAAATCGAGCTAAAGGTGAGACTTTTATGTCTCACCAGAGCATAATTCGGCTCCTATAATGAGAGACGAATGTCTGAAACGAAGAACAATTCGGCCCTCACAATAGAAGACGAATGGAGAGTTAAAATATACTTGGAAGGCCACATTCAACACCTACCATTAGGGGGCCGAATCTACATTCGGCTCGTACGATGGGATGATCGTATGAGCCGAATGTCAAGATATAACTTGAAACAAAAAATATAAATTACAGCAGCACATTTGGCCCACACGATGGTAGTGTAGTAGGGGCTGAATGTACATTCGACCCCTAGTGGTAAGTGCCGAATGTACTGCAAAAATTATTTGACAAAGTTTCACTAATGTGCAACAAGGGAGAAACCAGTAGCTAAATCCAAGAAAATGGTTACTGTGACATGGGATGCATATGAAGCAGCCAAGGGAGCTTATGGTATCTGCATCATGAAGGAGTGGGACGAGTTCAAGTCATTAGATTACCAGAGGATCTATGTGTTAGGAAATGAAGCTATCATAGTAGCAGCGGAAGACTACAAACAA
>JAJJMA010102553.1:0-11963 GCA_023529015.1 Papaver nudicaule | reverse complement strand
AATGAAATGTTCTTTTTCTTTTTGATGAAACAATTGGAAATGGATGCGAATCAAAGGGTAGTTCTGATTTCCTGTTGTTGTTGTTGTTATTTTTGTCTATGTAAAGAAGATTGTTGTTAACAGGATCACCCCACTGTTTGATTTAAACACAAAGTATGAATGGATGCTTCTAGCTCTAAATCCCGTAAAAGCCCAAGGCTCATCGTAATGGTGTATCCATACTTTACAAAGAAAGATTACAGAGAAACGGATTGAGCTTTAGGTGGCAGTGTTTGTTTTGGTGGTGTAGCCTACATGCCGGAGCTTTGGGTGGTGGTGTTTGTTTTGGTGCTGGAACTGTTGGTGGAGGTCTTGGTTCGGAATTGGAGATGTTGGTGGTGGACATGGGGGAGATGGCGATGGCTTAACAGTGGGGGGAGCAAGCTTATTTTTTGTTGGTGGTGGCGATGGCGATGGCGGTGGCTTAGCAGTGGGGGGAGCAGGCATTTTTGTTGGTGGTGGCGATGGCGGTGGCTTAGCAGTGGTGGGAGCAGGCTTTTTTTGTTGTTGGTGGAGCAGACTGTTTTGGTGGTTTGACAGTTTTTGGTGGTGGCTTCACAGTTGGTGGTTTCTTTCGTGGGGGTATTGCTAGGGGTTTAGCACGTGGTTTTGTTACTGTGGTGGTTTTGGAACATATGGAGGTACAACGGGTGGTGATGGTGCTGTTGCTATGGGAGAAGGAGGAACTTTGAGGTGCTGTTTAGGAGGAGGAGCTGGAATTGAACAAGTAACTGAAATGGTGAGTAGAGCTCCCAAAATCAAAAGGAAAAAGAAGAGACTCCTGAGAATGAACTTCATATCTCTGTAAGTCTAGATTATTCAACTCATTCCTAGGTAGGTCTAATTATAGTGTCTGACGAGAGATTGAGATATAGTTTTGCAAAATATACTAGGTGATTTTTGCATTTGTAGGATTAAATCCAGCTACGTACAATTTCAGCCACATCAATTGACAACCAGCATTTTCGTTAACTTGGTTCATCCCTACCTATATAATGAGCAGCTAATGCCAAATGCCATTCTGTTTTTAGGTTTGTCCTCGACCTAGAGTCTCTAGGCTAGCGATATTTATGATTTTGGTTCATTGTGTTTGTAGTGTTTGTTGGAATTGCAGAGTGTTGCCTATTGGAGTAGTATTATAGTCGTCAATTGTTTTATTCTTTGATGGATTTCTGAAGCAAGACTACTTTTTGTTGTTACTTGAGGCCACTAGGTTGTAGACAATTTTTTTGAAAACTGCAGTTTAGAAATGGGATATACGCATGAGTATGACTGCGCCACAAGTTAAGTTCGACATTGATTGTTATTGAAACATGCTTCACACATATTGAAATTGGGTATTCTTAAAATGCAAGGTTCTAATATGAGTGCAAAAGGAAAATTACTTTCAAACATGGAGAACATGTACATGTACTCGTAGAATACAAGCTTCGAAAGCTAATATTTTCATAATTTGAGCAATATTATTGTGATTATAGCATTCATTTTATTTATCTGATTTTCATCATTTGAGCAACATTATTGTGATTATAGCATTTATTTATCTAATTGTTGCCTTGAATTTCTTTTTGATACTCTCAGAATGTTAACAATGGTGAATCTTCGTCGATGCCCCAGATCTTCCAGTAACTCAACTTCGTCAGTTGATGGGTAATGGGTTCCCTCAACAAAGGGCAGGTGACAATCTGACCACTCTGGAAGCCCAGTGTTATTGATAAGCTCGACTCCAAGGTTTCATGGACACGAGAAACCTATGTCAAAATGCAATATTTACATGAAATGGACACACAACGCATCGTAAAGCAAGTGACAGTGCTAGGACCTGGTACGGAAGAGAAGAACAATGTTGATTTAACGTTGCATTTTTTTTCCAAACTTTTAATGCATTGCATGTGCCTACGGACGGCAGCGCATCGCCCATGTGGAGACTAACACAGCCTCTACTGTAGGGTATAATACATTTTGTTATAGCATGTCATACATATTTTAAGACAGCTTCTACTGTGGGTATAATGCATTTTTTATAGCATGTCGTACATTTTCAAAAATGGAAAAAATGCGTTTGAAAAAGACTTTGCCGACGTGCAACGCACGTGCACTCGACTTGTGTTTGTAATTTGGTTGTTCTTTGGTTGTATACTGAACATGGTACTAAATCTACCGAAGAGAAGAAGGTTCTTTTGTGTATTTTAGAATTTATTTTTTGATACTAACCGAAGAGTGACAGTGATTGTTGAGGTGTAGATGGGTTCATTTTCTATGCTTCTATTAGGTGAATATGGTTAGCATGTGTACAATTTGGTGTGATATATTTGTTACTTGGTTTAATTGTTGGGGATGATTTTTGCTGACAGAACAACCGGAATCTCAAGGTGGGGTTGTTGCTAAGAAGGAAAAACTACTTCCTATAGATGGTTTAACTCCAAATATTGCTGCTCATACTTTCACATATAAAGAGCTAGCGGTTGCCACAAATAACTTCAAGGAAGAGTGTGTTTTAGGTGAAGGAGGATTCGGACGTGTATATAAAGGTTATCTTGAAAGCACTGATCAGGTTAGTTGTGATTACTCTACGTTTTCCATTTTTGTTACGAAATGAAAAAGAGATAAAAGAGGTAGATATTAATATTCCAGTTCAGTAAGCTTCTTAGTTGATGGAACCTGCTTGTTCCTTCAGATAGACGCGTTAGTTTCCCACTGATGGTTATGCAAGTTGTAATATTTCTTGTGTTTATATTGTAAATTGAGTGGAATTGGTTGTCTTTGTAGGTAGTTGCAGTGAAACAGCTCGACAGGGATGGCTGTCAAGGAAACAGAGAATTCTTGGTGGAGGTTCTCATGCTCAGCCTCTTAGACCATTCTAACCTTGTCAAACTGATTGGTTATTGTGCTGACGGAGACCAGCGACTCCTTGTATACGAGTTAATGCCGTTAGGGTCGTTGGATGATCATTTATATGGTTAGGTGTCTCACCATCTTATGCAACTGCTGAAGTCTTATTCATGCTATTAGTCCTTATGAGTACCGTTTTATGAGGACTGTTCTGTGGTTAGGTGTCTCATCAACCCTGAATTTCCACATTTAGTAAACTCATTTGTTTGAAGTTTTCATGAAAATGAAGGCATTACCTATGCATTTATTAGGTGCCAAAACTTGTCGTCCTCGATGTATAACAGTGTATAAACCTTGGTTTGTGTTAATATTATGATATAGTAAAATAACTAAATTCTCGATTGTCATTTTGTTAGATCTTCCATCCAACAAGGAGCCTCTGGACTGGATTACAAGGATGAAGATAGCAGAGGGTGCAGCTAAAGGCTTGGAGTACTTGCATGATAAAGCCAACCCTTCTGTAATTTACAGGGATTTAAAAGCATCCAATATTCTCCTGGGTGAAGGGTTTTATCCAAAGTTGTCAGACTTTGGTCTCGCCAAACTTGGTCCTACTGGCGATAACACCCATGTTTCTACAAGAGTGATGGGAACATATGGTTATTGCGCTCCAGAGTATGCCATGACTGGCCAACTCACTCTGAAATCTGATGTTTATAGTTTTGGTGTAGTTTTGCTAGAGTTGATCACTGGGCGTAAGGCAATTGACAACACCCGGGTCGATAAAGAACGTAATCTTGTTGCATGGGTAAGATTTTCCAATCTTTCTATAATTTATTTCTCTTGTTCAAAGCTGGGTTAGGTGAAAACAATTGTTTTTCTTCCTTTTGTTCTCTAAATATACCCTATCTTGGCTATACAGGCACGACCATTATTTAGAGACCGTAGAATGTTCCCAGAAATGGCTGACCCGCTCTTGCAAGGACGTTATCCAAGACGTGGTCTCTACCAAGCTCTGGCTGTTGCAGCAATGTGTTTACAAGAACAAGCTGTCAGTAGACCTCAAATTGCAGAAGTTGTGACCGCTCTTTCATATTTAACTTCTCAAACTAATGCAGCATGGGAGAAAAACAAAGCCGGGCTATCTTCTAGCCCTTCAACCACGCACAATGATAAAGAAAGTGGAAATGATGCTGGAAATGGTAGGGAGAACAATGATTCCCAGTCCCCTTGTCACAACTCACCTAATTTGAGACACAACAGAGAAGCAGGTTATGAGCAAGGAATAAAGCTCGGGTTAAACAAATCAGAGGGACCGAGTTCTCGTCAGGACAGCCCTAGAAATTTGTCTAAAGCAAGGGAAACCGTGAAGAGCCCAAAGACTCCGAACAACCGTGACTTGGATAGAGAACACGCAGTTGCGGAGGCAAAATTGTGGGGTGAGAATTGGAGAGGAAGGAAGCGTGAGAAATCAGTAGGTAATAGCTTTGACAGTACTAATGGAGCTATAGTGTAAGATTGTTATGCTTGTATTTCAAACGCGGCATTATTGTCTGTTAGTAAAGTTACATTTGGTGCTAACAACATTTGATTAGTGGACATTATTAGTGCAAATCTAGGTTTGCTCGACTGGTGGATAGTATCCTTAGAGCAAACGCAGTGGTAGACCTATAATTCTAAACACCAAGTGCTATATTTGGGTTAGCAGATGGGGTTTGGTGCAAAAAAATACAACGGTCACACTAAAGCCATCGCCAAACGTGATTTAATTTCTGACGTCAAAGAAAACGTGATTGTATTTCACGTAAAATGTTTGAACGTAAATTTAAATTACGTGAACTTAAACGCTTATTTAAACAACGTTGATAAAAAAACGTGATGTATAATAACGTAATTTTAGAAGTATTTCTTATTGATAGAAGTTATATCTATTACATGGTATAAGTCCTTTATATACATGTATGGAGAGAACCCTATATTACTATTTGGGCCGCACATACATGGGCCGTAAGCCCTACAACACTCCCCCTTGTGCGGTTCAATAGTAGAACTCAAATGTATTGCTTCACTAAAACTTTGAACAAGAAAAAACCCGGTGGGACAAAACCTTGAAAAGAGAAAGAGTACAACGTCTCGAGTCTTGGTAAGCTTTTCAGCTGAGTTGGTCGGTGACTTCTTGTAGCTTCAAAAGTAGTTCTTCAAATGTAGCTCTCTCATCAATGACCACAGTGTCTAAGTCAGTTGCCTCATTAAAACCTTGTCAGGAAAACCCAAAGGGACAAAGCCTGAGCTAAGGAAAAAGAGTACAATGTTAAGAATACTTAGAACATAGTTGAACTCGCATATGTTGCCTCGTTAAAACCTTGACAAGGAAAACCCAGTGGGACAAAACCTTGGTGAAGGGAAAAGAGTATAACGTGATTAGTCCAGAAGTACGCCTTTGCTGATGCTGATGTTGATGCTGAAAAACACTCTCGTTTCTGGTTGGAAGTTATTTCGCTTGACATACTATCGTGATCCTTTATGATTCCGATGCAGTTCAGTAATATCAATTTAATCTTCAAGTCTTCAGCATTCAGCATATACGCCAAGTGTAGTTGTTGTTGTTGTCTCGTTAAAAACCTTGTCGAGTAACAAAACCCTGTGGGAAAAACAAATCTCGATCGAAGGGAAAAAGAGTACAACACAAGTTCACATTTCGAATCAAAATATGTCGACATCATATCCTTGGATCCTCCCCCTGATGTCGGCATTTCCCCCTGATTTCATTCTGGGTAGTCTCTAGACAGTTTCATTAGTCATGAGCTTTTCGAAAGTGAATATAGGTGATGACTTACAAGTCCACCATGTCTCCCCCTGATTATTTTCAGTGAAGAAGAGATTATTGTTCCTTCATAATCAACAAATTTTCGATTGCACTTCTGGTATTGCAGTTGTCTCATTAAAAACCTTGTTGAGTAACAAAACCCTGTGGGAAAAAGTAACCTCAGTGAAGGGAAAAAGAGTACAACTTACCAGATGCTCCCTCTGATGTAGGACAACTTGTTTAGTACAATACATTCATGGGAGTTTGAACAACTTCCTTAGTCCAATATAGACAGACACTTCCTTTAGTCCTTCGCAGTCAGACAAGTTCTTTAGATCTCTGCAGTTTTGCAATCATGGGAGTCGGACAATCCCGTTAGTCCTATACTTTTCACATGTAATCATGGGAATACAATTTGCAAGTTCAAAAAAAAAAACTCTACTTGCGTCTTCATAGGGATAAGAACAAACCCATGTCAATGGTTCCTTTTAGGTATCTAGAGATATTCTTGATACCATTCCAATGACGTTGCGTTGGCGCTGAGCTACATTTAGCTAATAAGTTCACTGAGAACAAGATATCTGGTCGAGTACATTGTGTTAAGTACAATAATGCGCTTATTGACTTACGTAGGGATATTCGTCTCCCAAAACATCTATGTCACCTTCCTATGGACGAGATTGATCTTTACGTACATCTAAAGTTCGACCAATCATGGGAGTGCTAGCCAGGTGCTCTTGTCCATATTTAAATTGCCTGAATATCTCATGGACATATGCTGACTGGTGGAGTAATATTCCACAAGCTCGATGTTCTAGTTCAAGTTCTAGACACATCCGAGTTTTCCCAAGATCTTTCATCTCAATTTCGGATTTCAAATAGTTTGCGGTTTCTCTTACTTCGTCAAAAGTACCTACTATGTTCATATCGTCGACATAGACAACTATAATTGCAAATCCGGAACTTGTTTCATTTCAAAACACGCAAGGGAACAATTTATTATTTCTATATCCCTTCCCAATCAAATGATCACTTAGACGGGTATACCACATCCGTCCGGATTACTTCAATCCGTAAAGTGAGCGTTTCAACTTAATTACAAACGCACTCCATGGTTTAGAGTTACTTGATTTTGGGTAATGGAAGGCCATCTGGCACTTTCATGAATATCTCTGTATCAAGATCCCCATAGAGATATTATGTAACCACTTCCATAAGTTGCATTTCAAATCCTTCTGAAACTGCCAAGCTAATATAATTAGCAGAACATCATGATGTTCGCTACAAGAGAATAAGCGATCCAGGGGTTTGTGAGAAACCTCGCGCCACAAGGTGAGTCATTATACTTTAAGACTTCATTATTCTCACTACGCTTTGTGACAAATAACCATTTATGTCCCACAGGCTTTACACTTGGTCGGTTAGCACTACCGCACCAAATACCTGTATATTTGTCAGAGAACTAAGTTCTTCCTGGATTGCGTAGGCCAAATATGCTCTCTGTTTGAATCTAAACAATATAGAGCATGGTTCGATCTCATCGTTCTCTACTTCTGGAGCAACTGAATTATATCATCACTATGCACGCATGATCCTTTCATTGACTCATGTGCATTCTCATAATCCATTAGGATTTCATTGCTCTCTAGAATCATTTAAAACTTCGGAGCGTCCTCCAGTTTGATTCATGGACATGTTCAGAGACAATTCTATGAGATGATCTCGGATGATATAAATAATTATATTGTGCCTTACTCACCTACTTCCTGTCTAGGTGAGTATCTATCGAACCTGGTGGTCTCTCCAACTTCCTTTATGGAGCCACGGCCTCAACCATACTTCCACAGAGTATAGTTGCAACACCTTAGTTTATGGTGTGTATCCTTATTTAAGGATATTTAACCTTGCATGCACGCTTGCAGTTGGTATATTTGATCTCGTCACTTTAGCGATACCAGTGTGCATTCTGGATATCGAAAATCGTTTTTCACATCACATTTACATTGCGAAGTGCGGGGATCAATATGAGACAAAGTGGGAAACACACCACGACAATTCCTGTCGTTCCCTTAGGAAATACTTTTCCTTACCTCCCCCTAACGACGGGAAGGTTGTCTCATCAAGTGACTATCCGTAAATCTAGCGGTAAAGAGATCGCATGTCAAAGGTTCGTAGCGGATATTTGTTGGGGATTCGTATCCAACATAAATACTTAATTGTCTATGTGGACCCACCTTAGTACGTTGTGGAGACGTAATTGGCACGTGTACGGCACAACCAAAAATGCGTAAATGTAAATCAGGCTTATATCCAGTTACCAACTGGTACGCAGATTATGGTTGGCTATGAGTGGGTCTAAAGAGAATAAGTCAAGCTGCATGCAATATGGTGTAACCCCAAGCAGTAATAGGCAGGTTGGAACGCATAACCAGTGCCTTAGCTATCATCTGTAACCTTTTGATGTTTGCTTCTGCGAGACCAATTCGAGAGTGTATATGGGGTACATAAAGCTCTATGTCAATTCCTTTAGACATACAAAAAAATCATCAATTCCTTTAGATGTAGATTCTCCAGCATTATAAAGTCCAATAAACTTGATTATATGATCAGGGTGGTGAGCCCTTAGACATATCACTTGTGCTGGGAGCTTTGCAAAAGCAGCATTTATTGTGGACAGCAATGCAAGTGTGACCAACAGGTCGAAGCATCATCCAGAACCATAAAATACTTGAATGGTTCGCATTCTGGATGTAAAAGTCCACAAATATCACCTTGTATCCTTCGTGAAAATGGATTTTTTTTTTCTTTGGTATCTTTAGCATAGGATGGTCTCGATTCTGTCTTTGCTAAAGAAGAACAAGCTTTGCATTACGAGTGATGTGCCTTCGCTAAGGCCAACGAAGAAAATGGGGTAAATGGTATGCTTCAGTTACTTTGGAAAGCAAATTGCTACTCTTCGTCGTAACAATCTTTTGTCCCATTTCTTTCTCACTCGAAAGAATGATGTCGGTGTGAGTTCTTTAAAACACAGATCATCAAATGTCTACCTGGACACCCTAGTCGGTAGTGCCAAAGCTTGTATAAGTCACTGACCAATAGTTCGTCGTTGGAAACAATATAGGATTCAATGATTCTAATAGTGGTGATGTACAATCCACTAGAGTGACTCAATAGTTTCTCTAAGATGCGCTTCCTTCCGCATTCACTAGAAGTAACATAAAGTTCCATTTTCATAGCGAATATCCTTAAAACTCACAAGGTGTGGTTAGCTCTAAGTGCTCATAGGGTTTCTTTGACTTTAAACCCTGTGTCGCAGGCGACAAGATTTGAGCAATACTTCGCCCAATTATTACTTTCGATGATCCAATCATCGTAGTCACAAAAAGAAGTAAAATCAACAAACAATTGTCCATTTCTTAGGATAGTGCGGGTGGTTCCACTATCGAATAGACGTTTGATCTCTCCTTAAGACATTCTTTTAAGTACATCACGCGGGAATGTCATATATAGCTGAACAGTATATCTCAGGTACTTTTGAGAATTTTTGTTCCATTAGAATGACGTCCTTTACATTATAATACACGTGTTAAACAACAGATTATCGTAAACAAAGTAAAATTCTATAACACGTAATAGAAAAATAAATACTTACAAATAATCCATAATTCTAACGTCAAGAAGGTAAGAAGACTTATAAAGTACTTTAAAGCATCTAACAAAAATATTTAAAATGAGGTCATGTAAGCCATAAAACAAAAAACTAAATGTTCTGGCACAAGCAAAGTAAGGTGTATTCATGATGTGGCAACATCCTTTATGCCATGAATGCCTGAAATTGCGAGGTTGACGTCAAGAGTAACCGTTCACATAGTGAGATTCTTGTTCGAGAATTCCCCGATACATTTTGTATCTGGCAACTGCTTTGGTACTAGCTTTCCATTGCTTGAACCAACGTCCAGTAAATCACCCTTAAAACAAAGTGCAACTCCGTATGCATCATTTTATTAGCGGGATTCTTAGGTCCGGTAAATCACCGCTAAAACAAGTGCAACTCCGTCTGCATCCTTTTATTGGTGTGATTTTTATGAGTTTTCTCGAATTAGTGTCACTATTAGTGTGGCCAGAAGTCCCTTCTCTGCAAAAATGAATAATTTCGGTACCATTTTTCGTGAGACCAAATTCCTTTATGGTCAAGATAGACACAAAAACCATTTTTTTTTTTTTTTAAATGGTTGTATTGGTAACACGAAAGTCATCGTCCAATTTATGATCAAAATTGCAAATCAAATTACGTTATGATTTTAGCAGGTGTATCTTGTTTGCTAACTAAATTACTTTATGGTTTTTGGAAAAACAAACATTTTTGTTGACCAAATTACTTTATGGCTGTAATAGTGGCAAACCGTTTGCAAACCAAATTACTTTATGGTTATTTGCAAGGTGCGTTCCGGTTACTGTCCAAATTTCTTTATGGTTCCAAAAATAAACCGTTCAATTCAAATCCAACCCATAATCATGGGATAGCATTCTGGGCTCAAAGAACTAATGGGAGGCCCGACGGTGTGCTAAACATTTTATTAACCCTAAAACTGAAAAGTTTCTTTATTCAACTGTTCTGATCAATAGGCATTTTTATACATGTCCGATTTTGATAAAAAATTTACTGGTGATGTAAAAACATGTAGTGATAAACATATCCAATTTTCAGATTTTTCTAACGGTTGGATTACAAGTTATATGATACGCAGTAAACAGTTCTAAATCACGTTTTTGCAGACACGATTATCAAAATCCTATATGTTTAGGTACTTTCCATGGGTGGATCGTAATGAAATTTTCACAGTTGATACATAAGATCATAATCTAACTTATACCAAAATTTAAGCTTAATCCAATGGTTGGAATTTTAATTATTAATTTCTCACGGCGCTGTTCAAAACTAGGGTTTTTCTGAACGGAAAATATTATCATGCATAGAGTTTTTGAAGATGGCATCATTCTCTGATTTAACTGAAATTTTTGGTGTGAATGATTGACCTAATATAGAACAACATACTCAAATTTTGTTGAAATCTAATGGTGAAATCTCTATGTTTTATAATTATTCATCCGTAGAACCCTAATATATTCATAAAAACGAAATTCTTATGTTAAAAGAAAAATACCTGGTAACGCATCCAAAAAAAAAAAAATCAACCGCAGCTCTAGTCAGGGCTTCGTGCATGATAACGTTTAGAAGTATTTCTTATTGATAGAAGTTCTATCTATTACATGGTATAAGTCCTTTATATACATGTATGGAGAGAACCCTATATTACTATTTGGGCCGCACATACATGGGCCGTAAGCCCTACAACAGTAATGATATAACCGGTATTTTAATTCACGTTTTTATGGTATACGTGATATTAACCGCGTTCAAACGCGTTAATATAAGTAATGTCGAAATGAAACGCTGTTTTATAAAGCGTATACACAATGAAACGTTATTAAAAATAACGTCTTTTATACGTGATTGTAAATCACGTTTCCATAGGACGTTGTTAAATTGCACGTTTATTCTTCTAACGCTATCTTCCGTCACGTTCGCGCGCACACGTTATTTTCAATTGCGTTTTTTGATTCACGTGATTGTTAATCACGTCCCACTATCTCCACACCAAACCCATTTCGTCCGCTATATTTGGTGTAAAAAGGTACTCATTATAGGTTTAGTGTTTTGGTTTGAGAACTGCTGCCGATGGGTTATCCCATATTTAGTGGGATAGCTCCACCACTGCTTTTGCTCTTATGATCCAAAACCATAGATTAGAACTTTTGGAGTTCTTCCTTGTATATTCTCGAGGGTTTCCATTCTGTATTGTGTCCTTGGGATTTTCCTAAGGCTAGTTCCAATGGACCACAAAAAACACAAAATATGGGTGTTTTGGCTGGCTATGGAACTAGCAAACAGCCTTTTTGACGTTGCAATGCAACGTCAAAATGAATTAGTGTTGTTGACAGAAAAAGGGTCGACATCGATGGAAATTGTGTCGAGTTCGATGGAAATAATATCGACGACACTAATTCTGTCGATACATCCAACGGCTATGATTCATCAGCCTATATATACACCCATTTGGTTATCTTCTCAACTCACACCTTCACTACATTTGTAATAGTATTCTCAGATCTATTACAATTGCGCACTCCGCTATCTTTTTTTTCGCTAATTCCATATGGCTCGTAGCAAAGCAAAAAATAAGGAAAAACAACATGTTACTCAATCATCTCAATATGAACCCGA
>JAJJMA010102552.1:14182-27122 GCA_023529015.1 Papaver nudicaule | reverse complement strand
CCTTACTTTATAAACATAGACGAGAGAATCTTCTAGGGGATAAGGTTAGTGACGCATCCTCCACTGAGTCAACTAGTCATCCTGACAATGTATCCGTTCTGACTTCTCTTAAATGCACACCTAACTATCACCTAACCATTAGTGACGTGTCTCCACTCGTTGATCCCCTACTCGACGTAATCTTGGTTTCTTCAATGCACTCGCCGAGCCATACTATTCAACCCAAAGTCATATATCGCCCAGCCTGTTACTCGCTGATCCAGGACATCTCAGCTGTATTCTTTTTATGCAGCATCTCATCTAGGATGCTTTTATATCGGATAGGTATTTTCTACCCTTACATTTTGCCTCTTTCATCTCCTAAGACTTCAGTCGCCGGGGATGAAACTTTTCTTACTCGCCGAAAATACCGCCCCACGTTCTCCACTAAGCTTTTTTCACGCCACACGTCCACTACCATGCTTCAGTTACTCCACGTGTCTTCCATGCGTTGCTTCCACTTTATGACTGGTAACCGTCTATACCCATCATCTCCATTACTCCCTCACAACTCACAACCGTTTCGCCGGTTGGTTTTCCCTTCCTTCCTATAAATACTTGACTCTGCATCTTCTTCTTCCTTTCACGAGTTTTTCTTTTCCTAAACCCTGAACCTCCTGCTGCTGCTTCTTTCTTCTTCCTCCTTTAATCATCCAGTTTCCCATCTTCTTCTCTTTTCTTCTGAGCCAATTTCTTCTTTACTATCCTTTACATTGATTTATGCTATAGATTTGTTTTTAGCCTTTTTCCGTCACCTGCAGCCACCAATCTTCATCTTCTCCGACCAACTTTTTGCCGGTATCCACCAATCTTCATCTTCTCCGGCCAACTTCAAGCTATTTTAATGGCTTTCACTGGTAAATCTTCCAGATCTAAAAGCAAAGCTAGCAAAGCCAAAGCTACTGACCAAAAGGTGCCAAATTGGAAGACTGATTGGCCTGGTTATTGTGCCCATTTCAAAGTAGATTTTCTCAACCCCAAAATCCATTCTCTGCATGATACCAAAAAGGCATCTGATCTACTATCTGTCGACGATCTCCTTCAATCCGAGACGAGTAATACTTGGGCCGCTGTTGCCTTTGGTCAACTGAAATCTGGGTTAACATTTCCTCTTTACAATCCGAATAATACTTTTATCGTCGACCTTCTTGTGGCAATTAATAGAAGTCCTTTTCAGTTAACCGGGAATGCTATCCGAGTAATGACTGAATGGAGCAAACGCCGAGATGGACAGACTAACTATCCTTTGCTCGCCAAGCTGGATGCTCATAAACCTGAGGAGTTTACTGTGAAGAAATTCCTTGAACAGTACTCTGTGGCTTCTTGTACTAGAAAGACTGATCCTTGGGCTGTTCAATTTACACCTAAAAGGAATTATCCTGCTGAAAACCTGCTACTCGCCGATGTCGAGTTCACAAGCACAGAAGAAAAACCAACTGTTCGTCACAGCTCTGAGGGCGATTTTTCCAATCTTCCTTGTCTCATCGACGGGCCCTGGTTACTAGGTTGGGAGGATAATGACAAAACCAGAATCCGAGAAACTTTTTTGCCTGAGCATTCCCACCTCGCCGAGCATACCTTTTGGAATGTAGTCTGGCCTGATGCCGACAAGTATGCCAAGGATGAGAATGGCAAGTTTCTTAGAGTGGAAGATAGAGACTATGTCAAGCTCCCAGCTGATGCAACTGCTGGAACAAAGAGAGGACGAGAAGATACCGCCGACCCTTCTCAGGTAAATATATATCTATTCTTAGCAGAGCTAGCAAAGATCCAACTGAAGGTCTAGAAACAAGCATTTTAACTTAACTTATTTTAAAAATATATGCGAATATATTTTTAAAATATATATCTATATTTGCCTCTGCTTGTTTCGAGATCTGATAGGTGTGTCTTTGGTGACATTCAATTTGCAGCGCCCAAAGAAACCCAGGCCTTCTGCCGCCGAGATAGCTGAAGAACTTCGCCGACTTGCCTCAGAGAATCTACCTCCTCCACCAACTTCTTCTCAATCAGTTAAGGAGACTGCCTCTAGCAAGAAAAATCTTGAAACAGCCGTCGATCAATCCACCAAGGATAGTTCCAACATGCTCGTCGATCAACCTTTAAAGGATAGTTCTGATATGTTCATTGATCAGTCTGCAAAGGATGGTTCTACCAATCCTCCCGTTACTGAAAATATGGAAGACATGAATCAAGATACTGAAATATATCCTAAAAGCAATGATCATCTTGACATGGATTTGGACATGCTCAACATATCTGGTGGTCAAGATACTTCCAAACCATCCTCCTCTTCAAAGAATCCTGAGATACCTTCTGTTCAACATGTTTCTGCTGCCTCAGCACTTGAGCCACATCTCGCTGGCTTAGTCGTTCTTGACAGGTTTCCTCGGCATCCTCTTACTCCTCAATCCGCTAAAGGACCTGGAAGCTTGCAGCTGACTGCCTCTAATATGCTCGCTGAAGCTTTTGACAAGCTCAGTGTGGCGGATGACTGCACAGACCAAGAGTACTTTGAAACATTGGCACAATACAGTCGTCCTGGGTTTGTTCATCACCCAAATTTCCATAATGCTGCAGCTATCATCCCTTATCAAGAGAACTTCAATCTTTTCAACATGGTGAGTATCTTTTTGAGACACTTCATCTTTTCCAGCTCTGTCGTCGTTGGATACTTATGCTTACCCTTTGTAATTTCAGCACTTTCATCACTGCTTGAGTGTTGCCTCGGCCAATGAGGGTCTTAGCCATGAGATCATTAATCTCAAAAATCAGATCAGTCAGCTAACACATGATGCATTGGTGCGCGGCCAAGAAGTTGAAAGGTTAAAGAATGAGGCCCGAGAGCGAAGCCTGACAGTTACAACTCAGCAAAGTAAGTTTTCTCCATATCTCTTTCTGTTATGTTATTCTTCTTTCCGTCTTATTCTTTTCGCCGACCCTTAGATTTCCTGCCCTCCAAGGTTGCCATTCCTCCGATGACGATAGACTTAGGCGAGCTGAATCCGAAATCGAGAGACTTAGTAATAGCAACTTTAAGCAGTGTAGTCAATTATTCACTTTCCTCAAGGACCTTGAATGGTGTCGCCGAGAATTGGATCAGGATGTTGGTATTATAAGAAACCTCTGTAACACTTATCAAGCTGCTCGATCGGAATTAGGCCGGATGACTAGCCAACGTGATGATGCACTTCGCCGAGAGGAACTAGCCCTTGCTGCCAAGACAGAGGCCGAGACACGTCATAAGCGAGCTTCCTTCCTCTGGCAAGAAGAGAAATCCAGAGCTGATAAGCTGGCTTCTCAAATTATTAGCTTAAGCACTGAGAAAGAGACCGCCGAGTTTCAAATTCAACGCTGGAAACATACGGCGGAGAGGCATGAAGCTTTGACGATTGATTTGTACAAGCAATGTTCTACCCAATAGCGCCAAATAGAACAAATGTTAGGTCCGTGTGCCAATGAAAATTTTGAGTTTCATATGACTCAGTTTAGGGAAGCACAAGAGGGCATGCGGGTATATGTCCGTAATCTAGAAGGTATCTTTTATGGGGTTTACCCATAACTCATCATACTCATGTTTGTTTTCTACCTTCTTTACCATGTTTCTTTGTCCTTTTGCCTCAGCTACAA
Organism: Papaver nudicaule; assembly: GCA_023529015.1. Taxonomy (NCBI): domain Eukaryota; kingdom Viridiplantae; phylum Streptophyta; class Magnoliopsida; order Ranunculales; family Papaveraceae; genus Papaver; species Papaver nudicaule. The sequence continues at coordinate 23,453 of JAJJMA010102552.1, read as the reverse complement.
TCCAGAGGTTAAGGAATGAAGTTGATCATCACAAGGAAATCACCAAAGGCTGCCATGAACTTGAGATGAAGGTCCAGGAGCTTTCTGATGAGCTCAAGGAGCACAAGTCTTGTCCCGACAAGATAAAAGATTTGTCCGAGAAACTCAGAGAACACGATTCTTGTGCTGGCAAGCTTGCGGATCTGAATAAGCAACTTCTTGATCATGCCTCTTGTGCTGGAAAGATTCAAGAACTTGAGAGTGCCCGAGATGGTCTTCAGATTGAGGTCGCCGAGGCCAAGGATGATATCCAATATTGGGAGAAGCGTCATAAGGAAGATGTCATTAGTGCTGCCTTTATCGGCGCTCAGGACTTTGCTTACAAGTTCTTGCCTCAGCAGGGAGTGGAAATTCCCTTGGGTTATCAACGACCTACTCCTGAACAGCTCGCTATGCAACTAAAAGAGAAGGCAAGCACCAAAGGAAAGGAAGTGCTATCTGAAGAAGAGAATGAAGAAGAACAAGAAGAAGAAAATTACCAAGAAGAAGAATCTGAGGAAGAAAGTTCAGAAAAAGAAGTTGAGGATGAAAATCCTAAGGGGCAAAATCAGTCTCTTGACGTTGGTACTGGAACTGCAGAAGGTGAACAACTCGGCGAGCCTAATTCAGGAATGGTGACCGTCCCTGCTAGCCAGCCAACCGCCGAGCAAAGCACAGAAACAAGTACCGCCGATGTTAGCCAGTCGGTCAACGAGCAAAACGCTGAAAGGGATACCGCCGATGATCGCCAGCCTGAAGGTGCTAGAGCTGAAAATGCGGGCGAGGATGACCTCAGCGATCTTGAAGAAAATAAGCCTTCTACTCCAAAAAGTCCTTTTGCTGATCCTAGGTGTTGAAGTAGCCTTTCTTTTGCCCTTTTGGATGTTGGGGAGGATAAATTGTTACCTCCTTAGTCTTTTGTGTTTCTCTTACCATTTGTTGTTTCCTTGTAATGAACTATTTCCTTCCTTTAATGTTACCTTTGTGAATGTTATCTTTATGTCTGTTGTCATCTGCCTTCAATGTGCAATTTTCCTTTGCTACATTTGACGTGCTCCTCTCTATCTTGTCTTCAAAGACTTAACTTGCCATTGAGTGAATCCCTGGTCCCGTACAGCCAACAATTTCTCAGAGCGACAGGGTTAGACCCCAGCCGTAACCATTACTTGTGCCCGTCGGCGATCTAATATAAGTAGAATGGGTTGCCCTCATAGACTTTAATACACAATAGCTTTCTCCAGAGGTGATGCTACGGCGTAGACGGATTAACACACCAGTAGCACCGCCGATGTGATGCTACAGCAAAGGGATCCTTATTTCCTTACAAACACTTACAGATCAACAAGTAACACGACTGGTCTTACAACTAAGCCTGGGTCGGACTAACTATTACAATTAGGTGCATTCACTCAATGGAAGTAAGCTTTCTGTATAAGAGATCTTGGCTCTTAGTTGATTTATTGATTTGGGCATTATACCTTTAAAGATGGCACTTGGCCTTTGTACCTGATCAGGGTTTTTGTATAGTATGGCTTTTATTGCCTTATGATTATTGGGCATTTGTGCCTTTGTAGATGGCTTTTATAGCCCGTGGCTGAGTGTTTTTGCCTCAGCCATTGTGCTCTTGGAGCTTTGAAATTTTAGCCATCGCCGTAGTTAGACTACCCAGTGAGTGCAAGTGACACAGTAATTTGTTAACGGGGTTCGGCGCATGATAGCAAACCTACGTCCCCGGATCTTATTCGCTGTTATTTTACATGAGCTAATAAGACTTCTTGGGTATTATGCCCGCCCAAGACTTCGGATTTTACATTGTTTCCATCAAGGATAGTACTTCTTAAGGAACCTGGCGTTCCAAGGATGTTCAAGTTGCACGCCGTGCTCATCAATCAGTACATATGCTCCTGGCCCTGCCACTCTTTTGACCACATAAGGGCCATCCCATACAGGTTCCAATTTCCTGCATCCTTCTCGCTGAGACGGGGGAATTTCTCGAAGTACCAGCTCGCCGGGCGAATACTCTCTGGGAATCACTCGCTTGTTGTATTCTGTTGATAATCGGCGGTGATAATTCTCCATGTATGTAAGGGCGATCAGCCGTTGCTCTTCTAAGTCATCCAGCTTGGCCAGGATCAGATCTGTATTCAAATTCTTTTCCCATGCCTCATGCTTTGTAGTGGGCAGGATTACTTCAGATGGGAGTACTGCCTCAGCGCCGAAAGTGAGTAAGAAAGGAGATGCTCCAGTTGCTTCTCGAACCGTAGTTATATATGACCACAAGACATTGTGCAAATGCTCACACCATGCCTTTTTATGCTTCTCCAGTCTTTTCTTCAGTCCCATTCCAATAGTCTTATTGGTGGCTTCTGCCTGGCCGTTACTCTGAGGGTATAGGGGAGTTGATTGTTCCAGTTTGACGATGTAATGAGCGAGTAACTTTCTTATGTTGTCGCCGACCAGCTCTTTTCCATTATCGGTACATATTTCCGCCGGTACACCAAATCTACAAAATATGTTCTCCCAGATGAATGTGAATACTTCTTGTCCTGTTTTCTTCCTGATAGCTTTAGCTTCACACCACTTGGTGAAATAATCTGTCGCCACAATAATGTATTTCCGTTGTCCGGAACCTGTAGTTAGTGGTCCAATGATATCAATGCCCCACTTGGCGAAAGGCCAAGGGCTAAGCACTGAATTTAAAGATGTCGTCGGTGCCTTAATTCTCCTTCCATACAGCTGGCATGGTTTACATCGCTGAGCATATTCCTTTGCATCTTTGTTCATCCAAGGCCAATAATATCCTTGCATTCTGACTTTTAAAGCTAGGGCTCTTTGGCCACTATGATTCCCGCAGTCTCTTTCGTGGATTTCTTTCAGTAACTTATTGCCTTCCTCTCTTGATACACAGCGCAGCAATGGTCCCGAAAATGATCGGCGATATAGGATTCCATCTCGAAGTTCGTAGTTCTCCGAGCGACTGATGACTTGATGAGCCAAGATTTGCTTTCCTGGTAAGGTTGAGCGGTCCAAATAATACCGTATCGGCGTTCTCCAATCTGTCTCTGCTGATTCTTCAGTGTTTGTTGTTAGCACTTCTCTTTGCTCTCGTGCTGCTACCGATGACTGTGTCACTCTTTCAATAGCTATTGAAGGAACATCTGGATTTGTCATCATTGAGGAGATGAACGCCAGTGCATCGGCGTGCCTGTTATCTTTTCTGCAGATGTGGCGAAACTTGATACCTGTGATCCTCTGGGAATACTCCCTAACAAGTTTTAGGTACTTCTGCATAGACGGGTCTGCTGTCTGGTATCGTCCAGATATTTGTCGAATCACCAGCTGAGAATCGCTTGTCAATCTGACATTGCTAATTTTCATTTCAATGAGTATTCGCATGGCATGAATAACTGCTTCATATTCTGCCTCATTATTAGTCGCCGGGAATTCTAGCCTTAGCGAGTGTACTATCCTTGCTCCTTTTGGCGAGATAAGAACAATTCCTATACCATTTCCTTCTTTATTTGATGAACCGTCTACATAAACCTCCCATCCATCAGGACTGCACTTCAATAGATCTGGTACTTCATGTTCTCGCTCATCCAAGGAGGATGGGATTTCTTCTATCTCTTCTTCTTCATCAATTGGGAAGTCGGCGAGGAAATCTGCAATGACTTGAGACCGCTGAGCTGTACGTATTTCATACTGGACGCCGAACTGTTCAATCTGTTGATTCCACTTGGCAATACGTCCCACTCGCTGAGAGCTGTGCAAGATAGATTCTATTGGAGTTTTGGTGAGGACCACAATGGGATGGGCGTGAAAATATGGACGTAGTCGTTGAGATGCGAAAACCAAAGCCAGAATCAACTGCTCTATTTTGGTATAATTCTTCTCTGCCCCTTGCAACGTTCTACTGATATAATATATAGGTGTTTCCCCGCCTTTGGTTCTTACAAGCACTGCACTTATGGCGAAAGGTGTCGCAGCGAGGTATACTCTGAGTTCTTCGCCGTGCTCAGGTGGCTGAATTGATGGGAGAGTGGCGAGATACTTTTTAATGCCCTGAAATGCAGCTTCATGTGCTTCAGTCCAGTTAAACTTTTCTCCTTTGTTTAATGTCTGGAAAAATAGTTTGCACTTGTCGGAAAACCTTGAAATGAATCTGTTAAGAGACGCCAAAGTCCCGTTGAGTCGCATAACATCTTTTACGGTTACCGGCGAGGGCATCTCTATAATTGCTTTAACCTTGGCTTGATCAGCTTCCACTCCCTTCTTGGTGACGACATATCCCAAGAACTTTCCTGAAGTTACACCAAAAACACATTTTGCCGGGTTGATTTTTAACTTAGTAACATGCATATGATTAAATATTTCTCTGAGGTCTTCCACATGAGTTTGCTTCTTCTTGCTCTTGACAAGCATGTCGTCGACGTATACTTCCATCGTCTTCCCTATCCATTTTTCAAACATTTTCTGCGCCATTTCTTGATAAGTAGCGCCGGCATTCTTCAACCCGAATGGCATTCGAGTGTAACAAAATAACCCTTTAGTGGAAAAGAAAGCTGTGTGCTTCTGATCTTCCTCCGCCAAAGGTATTTGGTTATATCCTGAATAACCATCCATAAATGACAGCAACTCGTGACCTGATGTAGCGTCCACAGTTTGATCAATACTTGGCAGTGGGAAACTATTCTTTGGACAAGCTCTATTGAGGTCGCTGAAGTCGATGCAGATCCTTACTCCCTTGTTCTTCTTTGGTACTACTACCATGTTGGCTATCCATTGTGGATATTGCACTGGCCTGATTATACCAGATGCCTTCATTTTGTCAATTTCGGCCTCTACTGCTTCTTTATAAGCGGGGGCCAATTTCCTTATCCTTGCTTGAATGGTCTGATCTTTGGATCAATATCTAATTTATGACATGCTATCGCCGGGTCGATACATGGCATCTCGTTCATACCCCAAGCAAAGACATCAACATATTCCCTGAGTAGTGCTTGCAACTCCGCCGACTCATCTTCATTTAATAGAGTACCAATCTTTACCATCTTTGGATCCTTATCATCGCTGATATTAACATCCTTAGTAGGTTCCACCGCCGTAAAATGTAGTTCTGGTTCTCCCATCGGCGATGGTTCCTTTAATTGCTATAAGGTCTTATCTCCAGACTTCGCCGAATCTTTTACCGAATTTACTGAATGCACATATGTGGTTGGGTTGGCGATGGAGTCCAGAATCTCCTGCTCTTTAACCGCTTCCTTGCCGAGCTTCTTTTTCTCTGCAATCTTTACTTTTCGATTTTTTCGCATTTGTACATCCGCCGAATTACACGCCTTAGCCACTGCTAAATCTCCTACATACTCAGCGACTCCCATTGGTGTGGGGAATCTTAGGCGTTGATGATAAGTAGAAGGTACTCCCTTCAAGCTGTGGAGCCATGCATGGTCTTCCCAGGATTGCAGCATACGGTGAGTCAACATCCACAATACAAAGAGTAGCTTTCAAGAAATACTCTTTACAAATTTTGACTTTAAATTCAATCTCGCCTTTGGGCTTAGAAGCGATGCCATTAAATCCATAAATGTTATAGGAGGAGACAGTCGGCGATGGAATTTTATCATCCTTTGGCCTCATTGCCTCGAAGGCAGTATTGAAGAGGATATCCACGGAACTTCCTGGGTCGATAAGCACCTTTGGCAACCTGAACTCCCCCATCTGAATGGTGAGAACCAAGGGGTTGTTATGATTTCTTCCTCTGGCGGGATTTCTTCGGCGGAGAACCCGACACACGCCTTCATCCAATCTTGCAATGGCTCTTGCTTAGCAGCAACACTACAAATCTCATTTCCCATTCTATCTCGCTTATGGACACGAGATAGAACATTATCATGAAATTCATCCCTGGTAATCTTTGAATGGACAATGAAAAAGCAGTCTAATTTCAACAAATCTCGCTCAACCTTAACCTCATATACATTTGGAGTATGAACTGGGATGGCTTGAATTGGCTGGACCATGATAGGAGGTGGTGGTGGCAATTCTAGGAATTCCTGAAATTTCCCCAGGAGGATGAAACGATGAACTTCTTGTTGTACGCCAGTGCAGTTCTCAGTTGTATGACCATGGAACTGATGGAATTGACAAAATGAATTGGTATTGGTTGGCGGGGCCCGTGGTTTCCTCTGTTATATGGATAGCGGATGTCATCCCTGCAGTTTGAACTTTCAATCTGACCAAATGCATCCGTGTAGGAGACACGCAACTTAGGTAGAGTGGCGTCTTGGAAAGGCTGATGGTTGCCTCTGCCGAATTTTCTATTATCTCCATTATACCTTCTTTCACCATTCCCATTTCGCCGATTATCTCTTCCTCCTCGTCCATAGTTTCCTCCTCTATAATCTTGCTTGTCACGCCCATCATAATTTTCTCGCTTCTGCGAATTCCAATGTTGCTCGGCGGTAACTTGCTGCTTTCCTACCTCAGGTACTACTATCGCCGAAGAGGGATTCTGCGTCAACTTCCGCTGTTCTGCCTTCAACCATTCTTTCTTGATTTCTTCCTGATCTTCCGGCGAGAAACTATTGATCGAGTGAATTTGTTTTGCTCTTTCCTTCTTCAGTCGCAGCTCCTCCTCTTGAATTTCTTCATAACTTAACCATTCATCTTGCATCGCCCTCAAGGTATGTAGATCCTTTGGCATATCCCAAAATAACTTTTGGTACAATTGGCCCGTCGTCTCCATGGCGCTAAGAAATGATCTTATCTTCTCTTTTTCTGACACTTCTGATCCTACCTCGCTACTCGCCTTCCATCTCTGAATAAAAATCTTATAAGTCTCCGAGGGCCTTCTCTTGACGTTGAATAATCTTTCCACGCCGGGCCGACCTCTGTTGTTCTGAATAAAAGCATGCAGGAATTTGCAATCTAACTTCTCAAAGGACTTGATTTTTCCTTCTTCCAACCCATCAAACCAGGCTAGGGCTTCATCCTTCAGCGTAGCAGGGAATGCCATACACATTATTGGATCTGATCCTACCCAAGCCGCCATATCTCGCTTATAAGCTCTTGAGTGCTGTGTAGGATCTCCAGTTCCATCATAGATGGAGGTGAATTTAGGGGCAGAGTATTTTGGAGACACGTATCCATATGTAATACAATCATGAAAAGGTATTTTCTGGGCCTCTAAAAGTGCAACCTTAAATCTCGACTCCCTCGAAGATCCACTTAAAGCTTCCACTTTATCTTTTAGTCGGCGCAGGTCCTTCTTCATCTCTTTATCTACTTTATGCCGTCGCCTAGAGCTGCTGTGATCTTTGCTATCTTTCCCAGACACGTTTACCCTTCTGCCTCTTTCGTCATATTTCGCCGATGAATCTGAGATCTCTGCTGTGCTGGTTCCACTCTTTTCAACTCGGCGAGTTGTATGCGAATGAGACTCATGGCGAGATGAATGAGCATGGGACCCATGGCGAGATGAATGAGCATGGGAGGCATGGCGAGTTGAATGCGAGTGGGATGCATGACCTTTATTTTGTGCCGCCATCAATTCTCTATGACTTTGAAGTACCGTCTCCATCTGCAATTGCATTTGTCTCTCCATCTGACTCGCTTGCCTGTTGCTGGCCTCAAGAATTTGCTTCAGCAATGCTTCAGTAGAATTTGTGGATCCAGTGTTATCTGCTATCACCACTGGGCGAGTTACAGTAGCTCCAGGTACTATCTCTGCACCATTTATGCTTGCCGCCTGTGGAATTTCTCCCACTACAACAGGTTCTGCCACCACCGCCGGAGTTTCTTCTGCCACATGATGTGTTTCGCCGACACCTTGCACCAACTGCTGCTGAACATTAGCTACCACTGTGTCTCCTGCAATAGCATTTTGAGCTGGTTCCCTGAAATTTGACGTCTCGCCTATGGTTCTCATAGTCAGTCTTCCACCATCAACTTGCTCGCCACAAGCATTTGCTTCTACTTCTCCACTAATCCTTCGTAGCATTGGATTGGGTTCAGGTGACCTTTCTGTGTTCTCTAAATGGGTGATGTCCTCCATGTAGACCTCCTCCTGGTGTGCTACTCGCTGAACAGATGGTCGCCGAGACGTGCTTGCCAAAAGGGTATCTGTCCTGCCAGCTGGTTTTGCTCTGCTTCTAGTGTTGTGACCACTGGGGAATGTTGCTGGTGTAGGAAGGATAGGATGTCGATGAGGCCTACCCGCCGGGGCTTTATCGCTTCTTCCTCTAGGACCCATTCGCCGAAGTTCTGTAAAAGAAGACAAACACACTTCCTGACAGTATTGCTCTGTTAGTAATGTGGGTAAATGCCAAATAAGTTAGTTGGGTTGCTTTTCAGAATGTTGATGAATGAAAGACAAAAAGAACAGCTTTAGATCACGTGACGTGCAGATGATGACCTAATCATGACAAGAATTGCAAAAACATCATATGTGGTTGTAATTTTCAAATCAAAGTGATGGTACGGTACTAGTTTTAAGAAAACTTCTGAAAAGGTTTTAAAATGCCATTTCCTTTATGAACATGAAGCTCATACTGACCCACCGGTAGAGATACTCTTTTGCCGGAAATATATATCTATATTTGTACTTTTCCGAGGAAAACCCATACCAAAAATAACATTTTTCTATCCATGTAACTATTTTCCCTACTGCTTATGTGAGAAAAGTGAAATATGTGATAAAATCCTTAAACAGCATTGAACACAGCACAATTTCCAAAAATAGTAAAAAGTCTCAGAAAGTTAAGATCTGTCGCCGTAGCATACTAAAAATATCCAAGCTTTCCTAATCTTAGTAATATTCTACAAGAGAATCACTACACCAAATCACATGGTATGTCATATATAGCAATCACTATATAGTGAGTAAAATTTCTCTGAATAGTATGATGAAGCGGCTGAAGTATTAGCGGCGATCTCTGTGGTTTGCAAATCATACTATATATGGAAACAAAGAACATGTGATAACATCTCAAAACATGAGCTATATGATATACCACTTTTAGTTAAATAAGAGAGGAGTCATAGAGAAGATCCTACACAGTGAGCATAACACCCTTAAATAGCAGGTAAAGGTAACTAAGACACTACCGGCGAGTTATAATCACATGTGAGTCATACCATATATGGAAAGAAAAGAACATCAACAAATCAAGGAAACACAAATCCAAAACCTCTTCTAGCGCCAAAATGTAACTGTGTAAAACCCCAATGGTTAGATCTTACACAGTACACCCAA